>JAEQBH010003705.1:0-267437 GCA_016808115.1 Tetrastigma voinierianum
AGTATTTCATTTCGCAGGGAGAACCATAATGAATACTTAAATTATTTCCCCTTGGGATAACAAAGCTTCGACGGAGATAACCGAGAAATATTTTTCTTGCCCTTGCATCCCTACTCTTTACAAGGTCCAATCTTTTGAAAGGGGTAATATTTCTAGAAACACCACTAACCAGTGCAATATATGTTATTCCTGAGTTCCCGGCCAATCTGGTTTCCATCCATCAAATTAACTAATCTAAAGGCAAATTCAACATCTCCCTCCCGCAATAACTGATTGATCAGAGAGGTGAAAAACACTTTATTTGGCATAAAACCATCATTCAACATATCAAAAAGGTACGAGCATGCCTTGTCTATCATGTTTTTCTTCACTAATCCAGTAATAACAACAGTATAAGAATGTGAACTTGGCTGAAAGCTACACTATCATTTGATCAAACAATTGCCTAGCTTCAATAGCACTACCATTTTTGGAGTAGCCACTGATCATTGCGACGTAGAAATTATCAACAGTATCCATACTGTTGGAAATCAAAATTTTCTAAGAGAAAAAGAATGGCAAATGAATACGGGAATTCTCATTCAAATTTTGCAATGAGACTTACAGCATTTTAAATACAAAAAATAGGAAACAAATTACTGAAAATAAGGGAATAAAAAAACAGAAATAACAATTGAACTGATTCCTAAAAAATCCGAGTTGATTTGAATCAGCTAAAAAATAGAAAATTGACGAAGTAAGCAGTCCTTAAACACCAGCACTCAACACTCCTCCTTGTTTAGGGGCTGCAAACAACAAGTTTTGCCCTTCGAACATGTTTGTTGACAGTGGTTTAAGTGAAAATTTCTGCAATCTGGTCCTCTGCCTTGCAATGGATCAATTCTACAAGTCCATCCTTTTGAACTTCTCTTAGGAAGAATAGCATGATATTAAAGTGCTTGGTCTTCCCATGGAACACTGGATTTTTAGAAATTGAAATTGCAGCTTGGTTGCCAATATAGATTTTTGTGCTTTCATCCTGCTTCAAGTTGAGATATGTTAACACCTTTTTTAACCAAAGGGCTTGATTAACAACGGCTGTGGTAGCAATAAACTCAGCTTCAGCTGTTGATTGAGCTACAATATCTTGTTTTTGAACTGTGTAGAAAATACTTGGAACTCCAAGGAAAATAGTAGCCTGAAGTGCTTTTGAAATCAAGCTACACTGAACCACCCCAATCACTATATGAAAACTAATCAGAATGAGCTCTTGCTTCTTTGAAACTTGATTTCAAAACCACAAGTTCCTTGACATATCTAAGTACTTTCTAGCTGCCTTAAAATGCAACTCACTCTCTCTCACAATGCATAAACCTTGATAGTACACCTACTGCATCTAATATGTCAGGCTTGGTTGCTGTCAAATACATAAGACAACCAATCAAGCTTCTAAATTGAGCCTCATCAGCCTCTTTCTTCTTTTCTATTCCATCTCTCCTTGTTGAGTTTTTCTTTTAAGTTCATAGGAGTACCTATACTTTTGCATTCCTCTAACTTGAACTTTTTTTAGAATTTCTTTGGCATATTTCTTCGGACATACAAAGATCTCATTTTCTTTCTGGTTGATCTCCATGCCAAGAAAATAGGTCATTAACCCCAAGTCTGTCATCTCGAAAGCTTGCATCATCTCTTGCTTGAACCCTTTAATCAAGCTCACATTGCTTCCTGTAATTAACATGTCATCAACATACAATGAGATGATAAGAACTTCAGCTCCTTTTTTCTTCACATACATGGTAGACTCAGAACCACTTTTACAGAAGCCCAAACCCAGCAGATGTTCATCAATTCTACTGCACCAGGCCCTAGGTGATTTCTTCAAACCATAAAGTGCTTTGTTGAGAAGGTACACTTTCTTCTTCTTCTTTCACCAAAAAACCTTATGGTTGTTCAACAAAGATTTCCTCTTGCAAGTAGCCATTGAGAAATGCAGATTTTACATCTAGCTGGTACACTTTCCAGCTCCATTGAGCTGCAATTACTAACAAAAGTCTGATCACATCAAGTCTGGCCACTGGAGCAAAAGTATCAAAGTAGTCAACTCCAAGTATTTGTGCAAAGCCCTTCACAACCAGCCTTGCTTTATGCTTGTTTACTAATCCATTTGCATTTAGCTTGGTTCTGTACACTCATTTGACCCTAATGACTTTTCTATCTTGAGGTCTTTGCACCAATTTCCAAGTTTGACTTTTCCTCAATCATGTTAAACTCCTCCTGCATTGCAGCCTTCCATTCTTGACTTAATTTAGCCTCTTCATAGTTACTAGGTTCACAGACAGCCACATTACACCTTTGATATATGTCTTCTAGTGACCTAGTACCTCTTATAGGCTTATTATCTGTCATATCAGCTTCCCAATTTTCAAGCTCTTGATTTGTTGTGGTGAAGTCTATAAGCTTTTGATCATGGCCTCCAAGCTTTATTTCAACTCAATTCCATTCTTCATTTTCAACAAAGTGTACATCTCTACTGATGACAAACTTTCTATTATGTGGTTGATAGACCTTATAAGCCTTGGCAATAGAACTATAGCCAATGAAGATCCCAGGTTGTGCTCTCTCATCTAACTTATCTCTTTTAACATGTGGCACATGAGTATAGCATAAACAACCAAATACTTTAAGAAATTTTAAAGATGGTTTGAGCCATACGGCTTCCCAAATGGAGTTGTGTGTGCTCTACTACCTTGTGAGGAGTCTATTTTCAGAAAAGGCTTGTCCGCCTCAGCCCATAACTCTTCTTCGGGAGGTTCTTCTTACAGTAACATACACTTTGTCATCTCCAAGATGTATTTGTTTCTCCTCTCACTGACTCCATTATGTTGTGGAGTGTAAGGAGCAGTCAATTGGTGATGAATTGCAGATTCCTCACAAAACTTATTGAAGGTTGCAGAGGTATACTTCTTGCCATTGTCTGATCCGATGGTCTGGATCTTGCAACAACTTTCATTTTCAACTTGAATCTTGAACTTCCAGAAAATTTGAGCCACCCTTACTTGTGCTTCCAAAAGAAAAATCCAACACATTTCCGGAAAGTGAAGCCATCAATAAAGATGACGTGCAGTAGAGGCTGCCACTTAGAGAGGCAAATTTTGAGGGCCTCGTAACATCGCATGCACAAGTCAAGCTTTTTGGTAGCCTCCATGTTGACTTAGGGAAATGGTTTTCTAATTTGTTTGCCTAATTGACAAGCTTTGCAATGGGTAATCGATCATCAAAATTAGGGAAGTCCACTCACTAGTTCTCGAACATTTGAAGTAGCCCTTGATGATGATAATGTCCTAGCCTCTTATGTCATAAATGAATAGTGTTTTCATTCACCAAGAATACAATTTGTTCTTCCTCCAAAGGATTTAGAACAAAGCTTTTCCCCTTCATTTTAATTCTGAATAAATCACTGTCATTTCCATCTTTAATGAGGCAATAATCATTTTTAAACAGCACTTTGTATCCTTTCTCAACCAACTGACCCACACTTAACAAGTTCTGATCTATGTCAGGCACATACAACACATCAGTGATTAACTTAGTACCATGACAAGTTGGGATAACAATTGTACCTTTCCTTGGCAGCAATATACTACCATCACCCACTCGAACTTTTGATGAAGTGATTTCACACCATTCTTTAAACAAACTTTTGTTATGCGTCATGTGGTTGGAGCAACTACTATTAATGAGCCAACAGCTTGCTGAATCCATGCTGGTGAAGCAAGTGGCAACAAACAAGTGATCTTCCTCCTCTTGATCTATGTTTTTGCTTCTTCCTCATTCTGTTGCCTTTTGTTCCTACAGATGATAGCTTCATGGCCCATTTGCTGACATTTAGAGCATTTAGCATCTGGTCTTCTCCAACACTTGAAAGGTGGATGACCTTTCTTGTTGCACGCGTCTGCAAGGTGGATATGACTCCTCTGCCCATCCTTCTTCCCTTTCCAGCAGCTGATTCTGCACTCAGTGGTAATAAGCATTAGTCTCATTCTTTTGTTCTTCCACTTACTCTTGGTTGCTACTTGATGCTTGGCTGATAGTGCTCCCTCCATTAAGTTGTGTTCTCTCTCATTGGTCTCCTTTACTCCTGTGCTTGAAGAGCATCTGTAGTTCCCACAAGGAAATTTGTGATAGATCTTTAGTGTTTTCAAGAGTAGTAATAGTTGCCTCATACCTCTCTAGCACGGTAACCAAAATTTTTTCCACTAGCCTTGAGTCATTGAAGTCTCCTCCAAGCAGCCTTACTCTATTTGCAATTCCAAGTAGCTTGTCAGCATACTCCTTGATAGTTTATGATTCTTTCATTCTTTGAAGTTCAACCTTTGATCAAATTGAGTAAATCTGTATGCTCCTGATTTTTTTATCTCCTGCATATTATGATTTAAGGTAGTCCCATATTTCTTTAGTTGTTTTTAGGGACATTATCCTTGTAAAAATAGTAGGAGAAATTGCTGCAAATAGAACTGCCTTGGCCTTTGACTTTCTTGTCTTCTCTCTATAGGATTTCATTTGAGCCACTGTGGGATTTTCAAGAAGTACAGGAACATCATATTCCTCTTCCACTTCCTCCCAAAGATCTAGGGTTTCCAAATGAGTCTCCATTCGAACAGCCCGCATCTGATAGTTGGTTCCATCAAACACTAATGGAGCAATGGCAGACAAACTGGCATGAACTTCCATGGAGCCTTTAGTAAGAATACAGGTCCCTTAAAGAAGAAGCTCTGATATCAATTGTTGGAAATCAAAATTTTATAAAAGAAAAAGAATGGCAAATAAATACGGGAATTCTCATTCAAATTCTGCAATGAGACTTACAACATTTTAAATACAAAAAATAGGAAACAATTACTGAAAATAAAGGAATAAAAAAACAGAAATAACAACTGAACTGATTTCTAAAAAATCTAAGCTAATTTGAATCAGCTAAAAAACAGAAAATTGACCAAGTAAGCAGTCCTTAAACACCAGCACTCAACACAAACCAACCTCAAGCATCATCTTATAAACTTTTTATGCTTCCAAGATTCTTTTTCTTCTACTTAGACAACTAATGATGCAACGATAAATTGCAACATGCATCTAGGGGCTTTATTCCCTTTCATTCTGTCTGACCCAAAATACCAAACGCAGAGGCTAAGTCCCCATGATTACAGTGTTCATGTACCATAATCAAATAAGTTGCAAGGTCAGGAACAATGCCATTCTCTTGCATTAGATCAATTATGGACTTGGCATTCTCAACATGCCCCTCTTGTAAAAGACACTTGATCAAGGATTTGTAAGTGGAAAGCAAAGGCCTGCATCCAATACTTGACATTTTGTCCATGAAATGCAAAGCAGCATCAAGTTTACCTGCTGCACATAAGGCACTGATAAAAATTCCAAATGCTATGTCAGCTAAAGCAAAATTCCTTCTCACAATTTCCCCAAGCAGGCACTCAATTTGTTGAAGGTATTCAATGTTGATGAAAAGATTCTATTTTCTTTTAAAGTGATTATTAGTACTACAAAGGTAATTTTGGAAATCAAAGAATGAAATGAAGGGTAGTGTTGGAAATTGGAAGTGTAAAGCAACTCGTACTATTATAAGCAATGTAGATTAGTGTTGGAAAGGCTTCAAAATAACCTCAAAGAAAGTTAACCCCTAACCCCTCATTACTGAATTTGTTTATTAATTAAATATTTGTAAGATCCATAATATGAAGGTCGATAAGAACTGAGTGGTTAAGGAGACAGACTCGAAATCTGTTGGGCTTTGCCTGTGCAGGTTCGAATCCTGCTGTCGACGCTTTTACTTTTCTTTTTACTTCCTTCTCCCTCGGTCTTGAGTTTTGGCCCAATTATGAACAAATTTAAAGCATCGAATAGAGTGCACCTCACTTCATTCCTCCCTTTTTCTTTTTTTTTTCCTCCAAAAACTCTTCTCCAATATTCATCACTCTCCCCTCCAAAAAAAAAAAGTAATCATCTTCTTATTACTCACCAAAAATGGTACCAAACCTAGACTTAATCACTCCTGGCCTTTCTTCATGGGCATTCATCTCTTTCCCTCCTCCTCCTCCTCCTCTCCTCCTTATTCATCTCCCTCTTGTTCTCATTCTTCCTCCACCCTCTTCTCCATCCTCCTCACTTAGACTCCTACAATGTAATTTCTTTCTCAGTATCTGGAAACTTTAAGGCAAATCTCCAGCTGGGTTGTCAGCTGATTCTCTTGGCCCATTGCTTTGCTGTTTATTACCATTGTCTTGGCTACTGAATCCTGTCTTCAAGGTGTGGCTTCTAAAGTCCGAGTATTGAAGCATGCCATCCAACAAATGGAAGAACCCTTCAAGTTCAAGCTTCCCAGGATTCCAAGACTGTAAGAGCTTCCCAATGATTGGTCATTGATGATACATGGTCTGTAAATGTTTCATAAAACATGTGTAATAAAAGTTCATTTCATCACCCTTTGTGCTTTGTAAAAATTTCATCAATTTTAGGGAATCTTTTGCATATTATGTTATAGAACTCTATTCTTACAAGGATTCGATCCTAGTTCTTCCATCCCATCCTTTTATCATTTGAGTCAAACTTTAAAAGCATTTTAGAAAATATTTCAGTAAGGGATTGGTCATTGATGATGGTATGTAAATGTTTGATAAACCATGTATAATAAAATTTCATTTCCTTTGTAAAAACTTCATCAATTTTAGAGAATCTTTTGCATATTACTTTGTAGAGTTATGTTATTACCAATGATCAAAATATCGGTAAATATGGATATATCGGTAATTGGATTTTATGGATATATCATAAATATCGGTGGATATTTTTACAAAAATATTGATTCGATTAAAATTTTTCATATCTTAATTATATAGATGATGAAAAATGATTCATATCTTAATTAAGGTAGATTAAAATTAAATAGATTAGTAATTATTAAATTAAATATGTTATATTTAATATATTATTTAGATATTATTATATTAAAGAGATATTGTTTATTTATTTCAGTTATTATTACAAATATTAAGTAGATCTTGAGAGATTCAAAAATTGTATATTATAATTTTAAAATTTTAAATGATATTATTTTATTTTTTTTTTTTAAATTAAATCTTGATTTAAAATTATAAGTTATAAGGTAAAAAATAAAAATAAATTAAATTTAAAATAAAATAAAATATTATAATCAAGGTGAAAGGATTTATAAAAAATAAAATGAAGTGAACAAAATAATGTAAATAATATAAATATTAAAAATTAAGAAAATAATAAAGAGGTATAACGAAAGTTTGTCGTATATAATAGGTAAATCAGCAGCTGGTAGATAAGTGCTTTCAAGTATTTAGACAAGTTCAAAACCCCCACTGTAGTAGATTTTTGCCAACAAGCTGCAAGTGGGATTGAAAAAACTGGAAATTTCACCGAAATATTGGAAAAAAATATGATAAATCGTCAAAATTAACGATAAATTACCGATATTTGGTCTAACAGACTATCGATGGAGTATATCCTATCGACCTATATTTCCGAAATTTTGTTCTTTGATTATTACAAGGATTCCATCTTGATTCTCCGAAATGTCCATCCTACCCTTTTCAGGGCATTTTAGAGAATGTTTTAGGAAGGGTTGTAACTTCTATCATGGATATTGAAGGAAATTTAATCCATATATGATAGCAAAATCTTGCAAAGAATCAATGAATTTTTTTTTTTTTTTGTATTAAATTTCGATCTTGGTTGCTATTTGTTACTTGTGTATGTCAAAATTATTCTATGATTTTTATTAAGAATTAAAAATTAATTCTAAGCCATTAAAAAAATATTTAGAAACATTTATTAAGAAAACAATTTTCCTGTTGTCAAAAAAAAAAAAACGAAAACAATTTTCCTTCGAAGTCGCTTGTTTGTCTTATGAAATACATGTCCGTGAAAAAGACTCCAAATATTAATTCAACTGTTTTAGCTGCTTCGGTTTTACTTTAATGATAAATTGATTTTGAAATAAATTAAGTTTAATTATTAATTTTTCCTTCAACTATTATAATAACGTAGGGATGTGAAAGGAAAAAGAAGTACAATCCTAGCCGCCCTTCTCTTTTTTTCTCTTATCTTGTTCTTTAGTAACCTTTTTCCCTGCATCTTTTTCTTCCATTTTCTAGTTTAATAATGTGGTTCTTTTTACGAAGATTTATGTTTTATCTTATTTTTTTGTATTGTCGTTTTACGATGCGTGTGTCATCGTTTTATTTATGGCAGTTTATATATAGGAGATTCGACGAATAAAGTAGATCGTCGTCCCAGATATATCGGCATTATGATCATGTATGTTGAAAAGCTAGGATTACGAGATATTATAATTATTTTATGTTGCCTTCAAAATTTGTAGAACTTTATCTTGATTTATTATGTTGTTAAGCTTGAATATGGTTTTGTCTTATATGGTTTTATTTTATTATGTATCTTTAAATTAAATGATACATTGCAAATTTGAATCAATAATATTACTTTTCCTTTCAAAAAAAATTTTTCCTTCAACTATTTGTTACTTGTATATATATATATTTTTAAATAATTTGTTACTTGTATATTAATATAGTACTCAAATGTTAACGGTAAACATATTCAACTATTGATTTAAATCAATATTTATAATTTTATTTATTTTTTGAACGGAATATTTATCTTTGTTATTAAATACATACAATGAGGAAATCATATTATAAATTTTTGTTTGGATAGCATCAAAATGGTTAAACAATAAATTTTTATTTGAAAGAAAAATTAAAATTATATTGTACATTATTATGATTATTAAATTACTTTTCCTCATGTACATTAAAGATTAAAAAAATAAGAATTGGGATATATTGGCCTTCCAAAATTTAATATTATATTACAAGTAAAAAAAGGTAAAAAAAATGATGGATTATGTATTATTTGAACAATAAATATAATTGGAATAATAAATATGTAAAATTAATGTTTGGCTAGTCTAATTCCAAGTCAGTGGAGCATTGAAAGAAAGGTTTGATACCAAATCTTTCCTTAAAGTAAAAGATAACCACTCAAAATTCACAAAAATATTTATATTACTTTCAAAATAATTAATTTAAATTTTATATTTTATATGATGTTAAATATAAATTTACAGCTGATAAAGATTCAAAATGGTCAGCATTTACATATGACCAGGCTGGTGTGGAATTAGTGCCGTATCAAGTATCCTTCCATAAAAGCGAACCAAAGCCCGGCCAGATTGAGCGAACATGGAATTGAAGGGCCGGGAGAGCCCATCTGAGGCCAATTGAGCTATATCTCTACGAATAACCGGATGATAAGAATATTCTGCATCATCAGTCTTATTAAAAGAAAGGAAAGGCATCAAAACCGTTAGTTGAATATCTCACGACTAAGGAAGGAGGATTATCCAGTGGCTGGTGTGTCAATCGCCAAGTACATGGATGGCCACGTGAAAGCAAGTCTTGAAAGGGAAGAACCCTAATCTTGTCCGGGTGGATGAAGACCCATTACAAATACAAGGCCGCTCCAGGCACTACAAAGGTGCAGAAAAATAAGGAGGAACACTCTTTTTGCCATACCGACGAGATCGAAACTGGCGTCGGGCGGGGTCGGCGAAACCCTCGTAAACCCCAGCCTTTTGTTTCTCTTTTGCGAGGAACGGCGCTTTCGGTTGAGTGGGTAGCATTGCGATATTCGCTCCCGGCCAAGCGATCCGGCCCATTCATCGGTTTGGCCCCTCTTGTGATCTTATTTCAGCCGCGACCATCCACGCTCCGGCCCGATTAAGGTTGAAAAAGGCATCATCGATTGGCGCGTGCAGCCCAGGAGCAGCGGTTCAGCCGTAGAATATAAGCTGATTTCGATTCTCGATGGTATCGACACGGAACACAGAGGAGCGGCGCTGATCTACAAGGATGCGGACGCGGGGAGATGCGGGCGGGGCCACGGGGCTAGCGAAGCGATCGGGCCCGGTGCGAAGCGGGGTGAGCACTCGCCTGCGTCGACTGGCTGGCAGCTTGATGAAATGGGGTAGCTCACGGACCGTCTGACACCCCTGGAAGATGGCGGATTCGGGAAGGACCGCGTGTTCTACCACTCCGCACGAGGGACCGACACGACTATGGTAATCCCGAAATATCGACGGCGGAATCTAGTCAAGCGGGCGGGCCTGACCGGCCACAGCAGGGGAAGAGGGTCGAAGCGTCTGAGGGAGGGCGGCGAGGACACGGAACCAAACCTCCCTCGACCGGGAGAAGCGGGACATACGAGGAGCAAAGGTTTGGGACCTCGGCGAGAGCAGACCGCGTGAAGGAAGTAGATTAAAGTTGTAACCGAACCTTATGGATACCTTGGTCTGCTCATGAATCACCTTTCACCCCTGAGGAGTCTTGTTCCGCTCCAGGCCAATTAAGGATGCCTCATTTAAAAACTTGTTCGATGCGTGGCAGGATCAGATGAATCCATCTCAATACCTATAAGAATCGAGGATGGAGTTGCATGGTATCGGACAATAGGTCGCGGGCGTTAAGCCACCACCTTAAAGGCCGGCTATGGCACGGTTCAACGAGAATCCCCTCTTGACGATTTCTTCATTGAGAGAGTTATCAATCGGCGTTTAGTGCCCCATTTCATGCGGTACAGGACATACAGAGGCCAGGGCTACCATCACCGGTGACCATCAAGCAGGAACACGAGAAAATTTGAAGTCATGCGTGCAGCGGTTTAATCTGAGTCTGAGAATGCAGATGTACTTGGCGAAAAATTCGGCATCCACGACCTTCGTGCGGGGTTGAGGGTGATCCAGACACGATGTTTTCTATCTCAAAAACCCTCGAAAGCTAACATGGCGAGGTTTCCGCTATGAGAAAAATACATAAACGGAGAGGGGCCTCGCAGCCAGAAGGAGAGCTCTTCGCTGCAGGGCAGGCGGAGAAGCGGCGGGAGCGGAGCCCCACGGGGCGAGGCGGCAGGAGGGAAATCTCGAGAGGCCGGGCGAGGGCAGTCACACAAAGGCGAAGGAACCTTAGGGACCGCTGGGCCGTCGCCCAGAGGCGGCAGCGCTACTCGCGCGGCCTTCACTCCTGCGACCTCAATGTCGCGAGTTCTACATGAATGCGAAATGAGCGAGTTCCTAGATAGCCCGGCGGGGAGAGTGATCCTGTTGCGGAGATAACACAGTATTGCGAGTTCCACGGGACTTCCATAGACATCGCGCGGACAAGCGTATTCAATTGAGAGAGAGATGGGTATCGATGTCGGTAGCGGATATCTCTGGTTTCACTGTCGGCCGGGAGTCGTCTCCCAAGCGAGCAGGCGGTTGACTCGACCACGCGCTGCGTCGGGCGGCGACTGACATCAGCGACCCTGAAATCGCGGCGATCTCGGGGGATTTCTTGGAGGAGAATCAAGTTATTTCGAAAGGCCCACTTAGCGACATAAAGTCGGCGGACATGGGAGGTGCGTCGATATCTAAAATCTGCGAGTGGAGCACCGCTATCAGGTCTCATTTCGGACTTGGAAGGGTGTCGGCACCCGTGACTGACCCAGTAATCAATTTGATTGTGGCAAACCAATGGTCGCCAGGTCTAGTAGACAACGGGGCTCGGCAGACATCATTTTGCATCGGCTTTTAGACAAAGAATTGGGAGCTAGAACATGATACCCGTCTCGGTGGGTTTCGAGGAGAAAGGTGTTACCATTGGGATCGATCCAGCGGTGCTAACCTTGGGGAGCCCCATACCAACAACTCAACGATCTCTGAATTTCTCATAGTGGGCGCCCGATCGACCTATAACATGTTCTTGGCGGAGCCCTCTCTCAGCGATAAAAAGCCGTCCCTCGGCATATCACACAGTAATCAGTGACGATACTTGGTGTTGGAATGATTCGAGATCAGCGGTGGCACCGAATGCTACGCCTGCATCAGACAAAAAGCGGTCGACAATGGCATGGGTGAGCTTGATATCGTGATAGAGTGTTCCGCTGACGAGCCCTCGGAAGGCTGGAGACGATGGCGTGGATGTGACCCGAGCATCTTACTTTATGCTCGGCTCCCAGGTGCTTGAAGGCCTCGAGGCGGATCCTCTTGATTTTAAGAGCGGAGCGGGGACATCTTCGCATGGAAGCAGGCTGACATGGGTGGCATCGGCGCCTTGATCATCGCTCATAAACTAAGCGACCCGTCTTTGAAGCGGTTGCGAGCGCGAAATTTCGCACGGAGAGAACCAGGCCATCAGCGAAGAAGTCGGAAGCTCGCTCCCGGCGAGACGATCGGGAGGTGGAATATCAGTGGTTGGCCAATGTTGGCCTTTCGTCGAAAGCAAATGGCAAATGGCGACCTCTGTATTGATTTCAGATATAAACAAAGCATGCCCCCCCGAGACCAGTTTCCACACATCGGTCATTATAAGTAGATGCCACGACGAGGCCGAGCTCATAGCCATTGGGCGCCTTCTCCGGTTATAACCCGGATAAGCATGGACCCGGTGACCGGGAGAAGGCGTCGTTCGTCAGCTGCCGCAGGGGATGCATTGCCGGGTAATGCCATTGGGCTCCAATGCGGGGGCGACACAAGGTTAGTGAGCCGGATGTTTCGAAGCAATCGGTACAAGCGATGGGGTATACATAGAGCGACATCTTTGGTATCAGCTCACGGTAGGAATCCACATAGCTCGCACTCTCAGGGGCGTTCAGGATCTGAGTTATAACGTGAAGTGAATCGGCGAAATGCGCCTTCGGCGTGTCGTGAAAATTTAGGCTTCATAGTCAACCCTGAGGGGAATTGGAAACCGTCGGATAAAATAAAGCATTGCTTGACGTACCGTACGCCATGGGGATAAAGGAAGTATAGCGATTAACCGGGAGATCATGACTCCTAAGTGATTAGTGTCGGTGAAGTGGCAATCACAGGCCTTTGTCTTCAGTTTTGTTCCGATGGGATGAGAAATGTGGCGTTGTAACCTTGAAGCATACTTGAGCTCGCCACCCGTTCACAGTGAGTAGATGGGAGAACTCCTCGACATTGTATTTGGCGATGCTCGGACTTTTCAACTGAAGCGGCGGTGCTCGTCGGAGACAAGGCGAGATCTGGCTGATATCACTGTGGTAGACCACGAGGCCCGAGGAGGTATGCGTGGAAAATTAATACTTAGCTGCAGTGTATGGCTCGGAAACCGTCCTTATTTCGGGCTCACCATAGAAGTCAGGCCGGAATACCCCATAGGCGGTGTTATAAACCGAGTCTCGGGAGGTTGATGGAAATGAGGCCGATGCGGCGACGGGTGACGTAAATTACCGGGCCAGCGTATGAGGACGAGTCTGGCCAGGATTTCATCATGGAAATTCGCTGATGGGAAGCGGCATGCGTGATCAGGAATGACCTTCATGAGCTTTACGTGGATGGGGGCCTCGAATCTTGCTGGAAGCGGGGCGGGCTTAATCCCGACCTCACCCGGAGGGATATAGACATTAGTACGCCTCCAGGTTTGGGTTCGACGCCTCAACTGAGTAGAATCTGTTTGTAATAATAAGCCTCGATCCTCGCTCATTCGTTAAGTCGATCGATAGAATCATAAGCGATTCCCAAGCGGGTGGTCGAACCGGTCGAAGACACATCTGAGGCGAAGGAGAAGATGATCCTATATCTCATGAGAGTCCGTGACTTATTTAAAAGTTTGTATCGATTCGAGATCAGTATGTCCACTAGAGCTGGAATGCCGTCTGTAATATTTCTGGCGGAAGCGCTACGACCTTGCGGGGAAGACATTGCGGGGATCAACACCCCGCCAGATACCTCCCGAGGCCCTCCATTGACCCTTGCGGCCTGATGAGTCGCCGATGGGGTCCGCGCAAAGCTTTGGATGGACCCTATTTGGGGTTACATTAATGAGCGGAACCTTGAAGCGACCCACGAAGAGGCGTGAGATAAGGCGAGATCGCGAGGTTTGCAATCACAAAGGAAACCTCTGGCGAGGATTCTTCACCCTTCACAAATGCATCGTAGGAGAAGACAACGAATACGTGCTAGAGAAGTGCACGAAGGCATATGTGGGAACCATATTGGGCTCGAACATTGTGGAAAGTTTTGAGCGGGGATGTTATTGGCCCGGACTGATGCTCAGAGATGCTACCAACTGGTGAGATCTGGGGTGTTTGCCGGGAACACGGCCCCAGATATCACGCCTCCAGTGAGCCTCGAGCATCGATCCACCGGCCCCGGCCCCCGCTTCCAGCGGTGGGGTTGGACGTATTGGGCCCCACGCCCCTCGGCAAGGCCCGATGTAAAATTTATGTCGTCGCGCGGTAGATTATTTCACAAGTGGTGGTGAGCCATAGCCACAATCGCGAGAAGCGAAGATCGCGCCATTATGGCGAGCAATTATAATGCGATTTGGCATCGAGGCCTTGGTCTCGGATAACGGAAAAACGGAGTTTGATAAAAAAGCGAGTCGGGGATTTTTGTCAGAGACCGGGATTAAAGTACTGTCCGTCACCGGCTACTTCCTGATCAAATGAATGGCCAGAGTCACCATGGGCCCCTCGAGGCCGCCTTGAGAAGGCAAGCTAGAGGATCTCGAGGGGTTGGTCGAATACACTCCAGAGGTACTATGGGCTTCTGGGACGACACGAGAAGTCGGCAACTCGGGGGCCTTTCTTTAGAGCAGAAGCATTAGCCACAGGTTAGGGTTGGAATAAAATCTCTACCCAGAGTCGAGTTAGCATCGGAGGAGCAAAATGACGAGGCCCTGCTTTTGAATTTGGAACTCTTGGATGAAAAAACTTGAACATGTTCAGCAGTAGCATGAAGGGGTACCCAGGAAAAGCTTGACCAGTCTCTTCTGTGAGAGTGAAGCTGGGAAGTTACATGGAGTTGGTGCCAAAAGCACGCGACAAGGAAGAATCCGGCGCATGGGAAGCTAGGTCGGCGGAAGGTCCTTACATAACAACCCGGTCGTGAGCCAGGCTGACCTGGGCTCCGAAGCGGAAGAGGAAAACTCCTGTGACATACATGGAGCAGAGCACTGAAGGCGATTCTATCAATAGGGCATTGATTCGTAACAAAAAAATCGAGACCAATTATCTTGTGTGAGTCAAGCACCTGTGGCAATCTAGTATCTCAAGCGATTCAGAATGTAAAGAAACATACCATGAGAGAGATTCATGAAAATAAAAGTCCCTCTTTATTCCAGGCTGAATCATATTCAATTACCGATCTGGTGTCTTGAAGCATGATCTGAAGCAATTCCCTCGATACTCGGTCTGAGCGGGTATCCTCGAAAAAAAAAAAAACAAAAAAAAAAAAAAACAAAAAGGGAGGAAAGGAGACGAGAAAGACATAATGAAAGAAAACTGAAGGAGAAGAGGAGAAAAGATGAGACGGAAGGAGAGAAAGAAGAAGCCGGATAAAGAAAGGCGTAGAGGCAAGAAGAAGAAAAAGAAAAGAAAAGAGAAGTATAGCGGGGGAGAGGGAGAAAGAAAGAGAACAAAGGAGTGAGGGGCAAGGGGCCTTTTGGCCCCTGCCCATAGGACTCATTCCTAAGCTAAGTAGGAAAAACATAACTCCATAAAGGGAACTAGGGAAAACATAACTCCCACAGGAGAATTCAAGCGGTCGAGACCTTAGGAAGAACCCCTGACGAAGAAGCGTTTGTGAACATCAAGCATCCATCTTCTACAAACTTCATCCCTTGATATGGAAGCGAAACCTTCAAAAGCGTAGTACGGAAACACGGAACCCTATTTATAGAAAGCATCAGAAGGGCCTGAGTGATAGTTCAATTCCCCGTCAGATCCCAGCGCGTTAAAGCGGTTCGCACTTTTCAATAGCGGGGACTGCGAAGCGGCGCCTCTCATAAAGCGCCTCTTCATGCGGGCGTCTCCCCGCAGGGAATTGACCCGATAGCTTTCGCGTGATGACTGCCCACGATTCACGATTGGCGGCGAGCTGCACCTTGGCCGTTCGCGGCCAGGCTCCTCCTGTCGGTGCGCATCAGACGAACTACGTCATTTGCTCACTTTGTGGTGATCCGCTCAGCCACGGGCCAGCTGCCTAAGCAGTCGGATCCCGGCCCATTTAATTTGGGCGCCACAAGGCCACCTTGTGACCGTTGCTCACTCGGCGAGGTGATCTACTCAACACGGCCCATATTGCTAAGAGTCGGATCGACCCATTTAGATTTGGAGCCACCAAGACCACCGCCATGAGCCTAGTTGCTCACTCGGCGAGGTGGTCTGCTCTCAACCACGAGGCCACGGCGCCTCGCGAGTCAGATCAACTCATTTCGGTGGAGCATACGAGGCCACGCCCATGAGCCAGATTGCTCACTGTGAGGTGATCCTGCTCGGCTTACGAGGCCTGGCGCCCTGCGCGAGTGAGATCCAGCCCATTTCGAATTTGGAGCGCCACCAAGGCCAGCGCCATGAGCCCGTGCTGGCTCTGACGAGGAGTGATCTACTCGAACCACAGTGAGCCACGTATTTACTGCAAGTCAGATGTTGACCTAGCCCACGCCTTGGCTGGGCATGCAGAGCCGCCTCTCCATGAGCCGGGTTTCTGTTTCTGACCAGTCTACCCGGCCTGGGCCATGTTGCCTAAATGAGTGAATCGGCCATTTTAATTTTGGGCGCCACCAAGGCCAAGCGCCATGAGCGGGTGCTCACTTTGACAAGCTCTCCCTTGGCCAGTGGAGGCGATATCATGTGTCGGGGCAGGCCCTCCCAGCGTACTTAATGACCGGGCTCCTCCATCATTGGCAGACTCCCTTGACCGCAGCTGACGAGCTCCCACTATCTGCTCCAAGGCGAGCCTCAGCATGCCTCACAAACGGTGAGCTCCCTCACTAAACTCACCTTGGCAGAGCTCTCCCTTGGCCTGACGAGCCAGAGCCCTCTGTATCGAGGCAGGCCTTCTGCAGTGCGACGGGATTGACCCTCCCTGTCAAGCCAGGCTCTCCGCCCGACACGGGCGGGCGGCTCCAATGTGTCGGGGCAGGCCTCCTCTTGTGCTCCCGAGCAGGCAGGCTCCTCTGGCTCACCTTGGCAGGCTCTCCCTTAGCCCGAGGCGAGGCAGGCTCCCTGCATTGTCGGGACGAGCCCTTCTCCGTACTTGACAAGCGGGCTCCTCCCCTACATTGTGAGCTTTGCCAACCTGGCTGACAGGCTCCACCATTGCTCCGGGGCAGAGCCACTCCAGCATGCTACAACGAGCGGGCTCCTCCCTACAGCTCACCTTGACGAGCTCTCCCTTGGCCTGACGGGCCGAGCTCACCTCCACATTCCCTCGCTCAAAGGCAGGCCTTCACATTACTTGGCGACGGGCTCCTCCTCATCGATAGGCTCTCCCTTCGGCCACGGGCGGGCGAGCTCCTGTTGCTCGGGGCGAGCCCTCCTCTGTGCTCGGCAGGCGGGCTCCTCCCTGCAGCTCCACCTTGGCGAACTCTCCGCCCCGGCACGAGTGACCCAGGCTCCCTCTGTTCATCGGGCAGGCCCTTCTCAGTACTCAGTGACCAGGCTCCTCCCTCATTGTGAAACTCTCCCTTCAACCTGGCCAGACGAGCTCCCACTCTTCCTCGAGGGCCCAGGCCCTCCCACTTTGTACTCTGAGCAGACGGGCTCCTCCCTACAGCTCACCTTGACGAGCTCTCAGCAGCCACCGGCGGGCGGCTCCTGTCATCAGCCAGGCCTTCTCTGTGCCCGGCGGTGGGCCTCCTGCATCCGATGAGCTCTCCTTGGCCTGGTGAGGGGCCCAGGCTCCCCTTATTTATCGGGGCAGGCCCTCCTTTGCACTTCAGCGGACCGGGCTCCTCCTGGCTCACAGCAGTGAGCTCTCCTTGGCCTTGACGGGCCAGGCTCCTCACATTCATCAGACAGGCCCCTTACATTACCTTCATGACGGGCTCCTCCCACCATCGGCAAACTCTCCGCGGCCGCAGGCGAGGCGAGCTCCGCGGCTATCAGGCGAGCCCTCTGCCGCCATGACAGGCTCCCTCCCTACAACTCACCTTGTGGCTTCTCCAGTAACCGCAGGCGAACGAAGCTCCCTACAGCTTCGCCAAAGCAGGCCCCTTCTGCGCCGCCCCGATAGGCAGGCTCCTCCCACGATGGCAAACTCTCCCGCCAACCACGAGCGAGCCCAGGCTCCCACGAAATTGCTCAGGCAAAAGCCCTCACTTGTACCTGAGCAGGCAGGCTCCCTCCCAACAACTCACCTTAGCGAAGCTCTCCAGCAACCTGAGCGAGGCAAGCTCCTTTATTCCTTGGCAAGCCTTCTCAGTACTTGACCAGGCCGGGCTCCTCCACTCATTAAACGAGCTCTCCCTTGACACGCCTGTTATTTGCGTACCGACAGCATTTTTCTTTGTCCTTGCCCATATTGAGTACGAGTGAGAAATGACAAACTCCCAGCATTGTCGGGGCAGGCCCTCCAGCGTACTAAGCAGAGACGGGCTCCTGGCTACCTGACTCACCTTGGCGAGCTCTCCCGCCAGCCTGAGCGAGGCAGGCTCCCTCTTATTCACGCCAAGCAAGCCCTTCACGTACTTGACCAGACGGGCTCCTCTCATCGATGAAACTCCGCCCGGCCACGAAGCGAGCCGAGCTCCCACTATTTGCTCCGGGGCAGGCCCTCCTGCCTCCAAACGAGCGGGCTCCTCCCTGCAGCTCACCTTGACCAGGCTCTCCCTTGGCCGCTGGGGCGGGCGAGCTCCCTCGTCATCGAGGTTGAGCCCCTTCTCCGTGCCAGCCAGGGCGGGCTCACCCTCGACCAATGAGCTCTCCCACCTTGGCTGCGACCGGACAGGCTCCCACTTGACTGCTCCGGGGGGGAGGGCCGGGAGCAGCCCTCGGCAGCCACTTGGCTGAGGCGGGCTCCTCCTACGGCTCACGCCGGCGGCTCTCCCGCAGCCTGAGGCGAGCGAGCTCATACATTCGCCAGGCGAGCCGCCTGCATCGCCAGCAGTGGAGCTTCTCCCTCATCGATGGCTCCCGCCGGCCGCAGGCGGTGAGCTCCGCTATTTGTCGGGGCAGGCCCTCCCTCGCCTCCCGAAGCAGGGCGAGCCACCACTGCGCTCCACCTTGGCCGAAACTCTCCCTTGACACGGGCGGGCGGCTCCCTGCATTCGCCAGGCAAGCCCTTCTCAGTACTCAAAGCCCAGAGGAACCCTCCCTCTGAAGCTCTCCCTTGACATAGCGGGCGAGCTCCTGATTGTGGGGCAGGCCACTCCAGCATGCCCACGGCTGAGGCGGGCTCCTCACTGACTCCACCTTGGCCCAGGCTCTCCCGCCCGGCCTGAGGCGGAGGCAGGCTCCCTTTATTCATCGAGAGCGAGCCGCTACTCCGTACTTGGCGGCGGGCTCCTCCCTCGTGGCAGGCTCTCCCCGCCAGCCACAGGCGGGCAGGAGCTCCATTTATTTGTCGGGGCAGGCCCTCCCGCCTGCAAGCAGACGGGCTCCTCCTCCTGAGCTCACAGCCCAGCGGGCTCTCCCGCGGCCACGGGGCGGTGAGCTCCCTCACATTCATCGAGAGGCAGAGCCGCTTCTGTACTTGTGAGCCAGGCTCCTCCTCGTCGATGAGCTCTCCCTTGGCCTGAGCGAGCGAGCTCGAGCGGCTATTTATCAGGCGAAGGCCTCCTGCGGCCTCCCGAAGCGAGAGCGGGCTCCCTCCTGCAACTCACCTTGGCCAGGCTCTCCCGCCCAGCCACGGGCGAGGCCCAGCTCCCTATTCATCGAGGCAGAGCCCTTCTCTCCGTACTTGGCAGTGGGCTCATCCCTCATTGGCAAACTCTCCGCGCCGAGCTGGTGACGAGCTCCCACTTTATTTGGGGCGAGCCCTCCCTTTGTACTTGGCTTGAGGCGGGCTCCTCTACGGCTCACCTTGGCGACTTCTCCCTTCGGCTTACGAGCGAGGCAAGCTCCCTGCATTCGCCAGGCGAGCCCTTCTACGTACTTGCGAGCCAGGCTCTCTCGTGATAGGCTCCCTTGGCCGCGGCGGAGGCGAGCTCCGAACAGTGCCAGGGCGAGCCCTGCTACGTACTCCAGCAGGCCAGGCTCTCCCTGCAACTCACCTTGACGAACTCTCCCGCCCGGCACGAGCGAGCCAGAGCTCCTCTATTCATGAGCAGGCCCTTCCGTACTCAGCCAGGCGGGCTCCTCCCTCGTGGCAGGCTCTCCCTTGACACGGGCGAGACGAGCTCCCAGCACTTGGTTATCGGGCGAGCCCTCGGCATCTTCTGAAGCAGACGGGCTCCCTCGCTGCAGCTCACCTTGGCTTGAGCTCTCCCATGACACGGGCGAGGCCCAGGCTCCCTCTGCTGTCAAGTGAGCCCTTCTGCATGTACTTGAATGGACCGGGCTCCTCCCTGTCGATGACTCTCCGCCCAGTACGAGCGGGCGGCTCCAGCTATTTATGGGGGCCCGAGCCCTCACTTGCTGCCCGAAGCAGGCAGGCTCCCTCCTGACTCACCTTAGCCCGAGCTCTCCCTTCAAGCGCGAAGCGAGGCAGAGCTCCTCTATTCATGAGGCAGAGCCCCTTCTGCAGTAGCTAGCCAGACGGGCTCCTCCCTGTCAGCCAGAGCTCTCCCGCCAGCCTGAGGCGAGCTTGGCTCCCACTGTTGCTCCCGGGGCAGGCCTCCCTGCGTGCCAACGAGGCGGGCTCCTCCTGCAACTCACCTTGGCCAGGCTCCCGGGTCGGCACGGGCGAACTGACTCCTACATTCATCAGGCAGGCCTTCTGCAGCTACTTGATAGGCCAGACCCTCCCTCGGCGAAGCTCTCCCACTTAACCTGACGAGCGAGCTCCCGCAATTTGCTCCGAGGCGAGCCCTCCCTTTGTACCCATGGCTGAGCGGGCTCCTCACAGAAAGCTCACCTTGAGCTCTCCCGCCCGGCCACGAGGCGAGGCAGGCTCCTTTATTCATCAGGCAGGCCCTTCCGTGCTTGACAGGCGGGCCATCCCTCATTGTGAGCTCCCTTGACACGGGCGAGCCCAGGCTCCCACTTGTCGGGGCCCAGGCCCTCCCGGCTGTACTCTGTGGGCGGGCTCCTGGCTGCAAACTCCTGCCAGGCTCTCCGGCCCAGCACGGTGACGAGCTCCCTGCATTCATCAGGCAGGCCACTTCTCGTACTTGACAGACGGGCTCCTCTCATCGATAGGCTCTCCCGCCCGGCCGCACGGCGGCGAGCTCCCCGCGACTATCGGGGCGAGGCCCTCTCTGTACTCCCAACGAGGCGGGCTCCCCTCTGAAACTCACCTTGGCGAGCTCTCCGGCCCGGCACGAGGCGGGGCAGGCTCCCTCTGTCATCGGGCGAGCCGCTACTCGGGTGCCCAGCGGGCTCCTCCCTCGACAGCAGAGCTCTCCCTTCAACCTGATGACGAGCTCCCATTTGTCGGGGCAGAGCCTCCACTTTGTACTTGAAGCAGACCCCGGGCTCCTCCTGGCTTCCTTATGGCAAACTCTCCCTTGGCCATGTGAAGCGAACCCAGGCTCACTCTATTCATCGAAGCGAGGCCTTCTGTACTTTATGAGGCAGGCTCCTCCCCTCATGATAAACTCCCTTGGCCGCAGGCCGGAGCGAGCTCCAGCTATTTATCGGGGCGAAGCCTCACTCTTGTACTCGAAGCAGGCGGGCTCCTCCTACAACTCACCTTGGCAGGCTCTCCCGCTTCAGCACGAGCCCGAGCTGAGCTCCTGTATTCATCGAGAGCTGAAGCCTTCTGTAATTGCTCCAGCAGAGGGCTCCTCCCTCGTGAGCTCTCCCTTGGCACGCCGGCGAGGCTATGAGCTACGCGATTGCTCCGGGGCAGGCCTCAGCTGCCACCCTGGCTTGAGGCTGGGCTCCTCGCTGCAACTCACCTTGGCTTGACTCTCCGCCCAACCACAGCCAGGCGAGCTCCCTTTATTCATCAGGCGGAAACCGCTTCCGTGCCAGCGACGGGCCTCCCACCATTCAATGAGCTCTCCCTTCAACACGAGCGACGAGCTCCCGCTGGCTATCGGGGCGAGCCGCCGGCGCATGCTACGAAGCAGGCGGGCCGCCGGCTATATTCCAGCCCCGGCGAGCTCTCCCGTAGCCGGCGGGCGAAGCTCCCTGCATTCCGCCAGAGGCGAGCCGCCCTGCGCCTTGGCGAGCGGGCTCCTCCCTCATCGATGAGCTCTCCCTTGGCACGGGCGAGCCCAGGCTCCCATTTGCTCAGGGCAGGCCCTCTCATTACTCGAAACGAGCGGAGCTCCTCCCTACGGCTCACATGGCAGGCTCTCCCTTGGCCACGGGCGGAGCCCAGGCTCCTGTCGTCAGGCAGGCCCTTCTCCGTACTTGTGAGGCAGACCACTCCTCATTGTGAGCTCTCCCTTGGCCACGGCGGGCTGAGCTCCATATTTGCTCGGGGGCCAGCCCTCCGCTGTGCCGAGCAGGCGGGCTCCTCCACACGGCTCCACCTTAGCGAGCTCTCCGCCCGAGCGCGGCTGGAGCCCAGGCTCCCTGCATTCATGAGCGAGCCCTTCCTGCAGCCGCCTGACAGAGCGGGCTCCTCCCTCATCGATAGGCTCTCCCGCCCGGCCTGACCCGGACCCGAGCTCCAGCTGGCCCTTCTCCGGGGCAGAGCCCTCATACGTACGCCAACGGGCTCCTCCTACAGAAACTCACCTTAGGCTCTCCCTTGACACGAGCGAGCCAGAGCTCCCCTCCCGATATCGAATGACCCTTCTCGCAGTACTCCACGGAGGGCTCCTCCCTCGACCAGCCGAGCTCTCCCATGTCGACACGAGGCGAGGCGAGCTCCCCTTTATTTTATGGGGCAGGCCTGCTTTTGTCACGCAAACGGGGCGGGCTCTCGGCGCCACGGCTCACATGGCAGGCTCTCCCTTGACACGGGCGAGACGAGGCTCTTTCTATTCTCAAGAGACGAGGCCCTTCTCGTGCTTCCAGCGACGGGCTCCTCCCTCCCATCGATGAGCTCCCTTCGGCACGAGACGGAGCCCAGGCTCCCACTTATTGTCGGGCAGGCCCTCCCTTTGTACTTCAAGCGGACGGGCTCCTCCTGACGCTCACCTTGTGAGCTCTCCGCCAGCGCGGGCGGGAGGCGAGGCTCCCTGTCATCAGATGAGGCTTCTCACGTACTTCAACGGGCAGGCCACTCCCTGCATCGTGAGCTCTCCCGGCTGGCCACGGGCGGCTCCCATTGTCGGAGGCTGAGCCCTCCTGGCGCCAAACGGGCGGAACCATCACAAAACTTCGCCGGCGAGCTCTCCCCGCTTCAGCACGGACGGGCCAGGCTCCCTCCCAACCATCAAGAGCGAGCCCTTCTACGTACTTCAATAGGCGGGCTCCTCCCTCGTGTGAGCTCTCCCTTGGCCCACCCGGGGCGGGGACCCAGGCTCCTGATTATAAGGTGCAGAGCCTCGGCGCACCAAAGCAGGCGGGCTCCTCACTGCAAACTCACCTTGGCCGGCTCTCCCGCTAGCACGAGCGGGCGAGCTCACCACATTCATCAAGGCAGGCCCTTCATTACTTCAGCGAGCCAGACCTCCCGCCATTGACGAGCTCCTTCCAGCACGGGCGGGACGAGCTCCCCGCCCATCTATCGGGGCGAGCCCTCCTGCAGTACTCAGCAGACGGAGCTCCTCCTGCAAACTCACGCCGGCGGAGCCTGCCCTTCGCACGGGCCCGAGGCAGGCTCCCTGCATTCATCGAGATGAGCCCTTCTGCGTACTTCAATGAGCGGGCTCACTCCCTCATTCAATGACTCTCCCTTGACACGAGTGGGACGAGCTCCCGCAATTTATCGGGGCAGGCCACTCCAGCTTTGTACCTGAAAGCGGAGGCCGGGCCCCTCACCTGACTCACCTTGGCGAGCTCCGCGAAGCCACGAGGCGGGCGAAGCTCCCTTTATTCATCAGAGCGAGCCCCTTCTCATGCTAGCGGGTGACTCTCCTCATCGTGACTCTCCGCCCGGCACGGGCGAGCGAGCTCCCCTTTATTTATCGGGACGAGCCCTCCTGCGTACTTGAACGGGCGGGCTCCTCCCTGCAGCTCACCTTGCCAGGCTCTCCCCCGCCAGTAGCAGGCGGACAGGCCCTTATTTATCAGGGCGAGCCCTTCACTTGTACCCCTTATGACGGGCTCCTCCCCGATCTAACCGACTCTCCGCTGGCCGCAGGCGGGCGGAGAGCTCCCTGCATTCATCGAGGCAGGCCTTTCTACGGCATCAACGAACGGGCTCCTCCCTTTAGCATAGGCGGACGAGCTCCCGATGTTCCCGCCGGGCAGGTTCCTCCACACCCCGCTGAGACGGCGGACTCCGGTGCATTTACGTCGAGCAAAGCTCTTCCCATCAGTCATCAGCGGCGAGCCCTCACTACGCATTACTGGCAAGCTCTGACCACGTAATGGGAAACGAGAACCTGGATAAACGGAATAGTACACGAGATTTCAACGATGTAGTTCAAATTACTAGGATCGTGCTTTCGGGTTATACATTTCGAAAAGAGAATGAAGTGCTTCGGCCCGAACAACAGGTACTCAAAAAATAAGCACTTGTTGAAAAGAAGACTACGGACATCGGGCTAGGCCCGATAAAAGAGAGAGGTTCTAAAAAAAAAAAAAAAAAGAAAAAAAAGAAAAAAAAACATAAGTGAATATAAAGGTTCAGGCGTCAGACGATGAAGAGTGAGAAGAAATCTCAGTAGGGGTAGCGGGCTCCTGGGAATAATTCATATCAGAGGACCCCTCCGCCTCCTCATCGCTAGGGAGAATGGCCCAGAAGTCTAGATGGGTATGCCGACGGTATACGTTGGCGAGCACCGGAGAAGCTTCCGGCGGGCCTGCTTGATCTCGCAATTGTTTGATGACCTCGTCCCTCTGAGCAACCAGGCTGACTTGCTGATGAAGATCTGCTCGCAAACCATTACATTCATCATCGGTAGTCTCGATAAAATTGAAACGGAAGACTCACGATGAAGCGGCCTCCAATGGCCTTGCCCTCTCTGAAACCTCGCGACAAAGCGATTTCGAGTTGTTTTTCCTTGGCGCTCGAAGCCACCGATGTATGCGCTCGATTCGAAGATCTCGTCATCGCTACCGAGAGATGGCGAGTTCCTCCTAACTTGTTGGAGCTCATCACAGGCGGACTTGACCCCTCTTGAATCTCAGGCAAATCATTTCGTCTGACACGAAGTTCCTCGAACCTCCGGGCTAAGCCCTCAGCCTTCGTCAAACTGCTCCGGACCTCGTTCTCTCTATTCTCTGCCCGAGCACGAGCCGATGAAGCATGCCTAAGTTCAGACTTAAATCGCTCTATTTCTTCGATCAACTGCTGCGCTCGTCCTTGCAGCTCGTCCCGCTCAGAAGTCAAAGTAGTCACTTTCGCCTTATAAATTCGGGCGATCCTTACATGTTTCTCATTCAGTTTGGCTTTTTCGGCCAAGCCCTTCAAATGAGTGGCAGCCTGCAAGACACACCGCAGTCGAGCTTCGACCTGAGCGGACGGAGGATTAACACAATTATAAGCTTGCAAAGCAAATCCACGAAAGAAATGAAGGCGAAGCCTCCTCGTGGCGCTCCTTTGATTTCTCGATATTAGAATCGATAAGGATGGATGAAGCGGCACCGCCGCGAGTTGACGATGGGTAGCGAGAGATCTTTGGCCGTCAGCCTTCGATTTTGCTCTTTCTCCTGACTCGGACACCTTCCGGGGAGATGACTTAGCGAAGTGCGAAGGAGTATTCCATGGAGTTATAGTAAGCCTTGTGGTGGTCGCTACCGCGCATAAGTTCCGCTCTGCGATGGGCTCGGAAGGGGGCGAGCGAAGAACCGGGGGAATCTCGGCCAGCGGGGACCGAGGGGCCGCTCGGAGCCTTTGGATGAGGAGAATTAGTATTTCTAATCTCGAACTTTGTTGCGGCCAGTGATCCCTCTTGGGGAATGTTCTCCTCACTCTTTGCACTCAGAGGTTTGAGATATCCCTTCCGGATAGGCTAGATCTCTCCCCTCGGGTAGGACGTACTGTGGGCCCAGAAAGAGAAAGCTCCACATAGTAGAAGAGGCGAAGGCCTGAAACGGAAAAGTTGGCGGACTTCGCTTGCGGATGGGCCCCGGGAACATCCAGGCCTTAGCTCTGGCGTAGGAGCGAGCGAGCATTCGATCAACAGCGAGGCGGCAATGGTATCTTCGTCGTGTATTTCAGGAGCGAGCATCCCGAAAATATAAAGAGAGAAACCCTAAGTCGAGGTATCGATAGTTGCAGATGAATGGAACCAAAAGGTAAGGATGATACTCACGAAGGTTATCGGCGCTCCCACGTGCAGGTACGCCTAGAGTGTCTTCCATCTAAAGAGTTGTACTCCCGATTGGAACCCGTGACAAAGAAATATCGAATTTTCCATGTCCTATGAGAAGGAGATTCAGGGAAATCACCAAAAGGGGCTCCGGGACGTCTAGGAAAATAAATAAACCTCATTGATGCCGTCGGATTAAAAAGATGCGAGGAGACGAAGCCACGTGAGGGATGTGAGTCCCTGTCTCTAAAGACCCGACAAAACCCACTAAAATGCCCCAACCATTGGGGGCCCAGTTTAGGAAGAGCGGATATGAAATCTTTGAGAAGAGACATTTGATGAAAGGGTGTGATGGAAGCGAGGCCGTTGCTCCAGAGGCGACCTCGAAAAAACATGCCATTAGAACACGGAGTAGCATGAGGTCAAAATCGGGGAGACCATATCACGAACACCCCGGGAAGAGGTAGAGTGTATCGTTCCAGCCAAAGAAAGTAGACTCATATAAGGGCCAGCACTCTCTTGGGGCCACCTTCATGAGAATGTCGAGGCAATGGTCGGAGATAGTCAGGTATGGAGATTTGATCAGAGTTTATCTTGTTTTTCTGCACCTAGGAAGGGAGGCGCCTCCGGAGCAGGTTGAGGCCCAACGACTGTCAAACAAGCGGAAACGCCCCCAGCCTGCCCGGGACCGGCATCAACAGAGGAATCATCGTACGTCACGCAAGAGGAAGAAGCAGCAGGACCCATGAGCGTAACCCGAAAGCGAAATCCGGTGATAGAACCACAGGGCTCGTCGTATTAATCGAAAGAAACCGCAGCCCGGGGCGGGATGCAGCGGGCCGGAATGAAAGAAGACACCCCGAGGAAAGGGACTTGACAAGCGCGAGCAGGATAGAGCAAGGCGAGCGAAATACAAGACGCCAAGAAATATAAAGACAAAGGGGAGTTATGAGGCTAAAGGAAGTCGGAGTAGAAGGTCGATGAAACGAGGGAAAACAAAGAGAATATGAAAAACAAGCCACGAAACTCAAAGAGCCATCATTAACTATGACGGCGGACGGGGTTAATTAATCCACATCAGGGCGGACACAAGGGGGAGTAACAGCCAGTCGTACAGGACTAATCCACGGCCCTTTCCCACATGATCCGTGCACGAGGGTTGGGCGTGACCTGGGATAGAAATGGGTGGCTTGTTTCACTCGCCCATTTAAGGCGTGTGGGTGTTCGTGCCATGTCCATTATCCTTCCATAAAAGCCCAAACCAAAGCCCGACCCGGTTAGGCCCCGAACGCATGGAATTGAAAGGAGACGGAGAGCCATCTAAGGCGATCAAACTATATCTCTACGAATAACGGATGATAGAATATTCCTTAAGATACGTCTATCGGAATCACATTATAAAGAAAGGAAAGGCATCAAAAACCGTTAGTTGAATATCTCTCAATAAGGAAGGAGGATTACTCCAAAATAAACTCCATTGACTAATCCATCGCCAAAGAGTCTATGGATGACTACGTGAGCCGATCTTCAAAGGGAAGAACCCACCAATCATCGTCCGAGGTGGATGAAAGACCCATTACAAATACAAAGGCCGGCTCCGGCGCACTAAAAGGTGCGCGAAAAATAAGCGGAAGGGAACCTCTTTCTCCCTTCTCTCGAGCGAGATGCGACTTAGGCATCGGGCGGTCGGTAAGCCCTCGCCGACCATTTCTGTTTTCTCTTGCGAGGCAGGCGCTCGGACCCGGTGGACCTAGCATTGCGGTATTCCGCTCGGCCAAGCGATCCGGCATTCATCGGTTTTGGCCTCCCGGCGATCTTGACTCGACCACTTGACCATCCACGCTCCAGCCCAGTTCCGGTTGAAAAAGGCATCATCAGCCCGACTATTTTAAATTATTGTAAAATTATATATTTTTATATTCAAATGATTATTATTAAATTATGATCATTACATAAATCTGAAAAATATTATTTGTCATATCCCACATCAAATGAAGGAAAACTCCTACTACTATAGTTAACTATGAATTTTTATAATTAATTAGATACTTTAATTAAAGTAAGAATAGCTCCTTAGACTTAAAGTGGATTAATACTTTTTTTAATGGACTGAATCATTTACATGTACATTTTTTCTTTTAAATATAAATTCCATAAAGCCCTCGGGAAAAGGCACGAGGAATAACGGATTGGTCTAAGGTATTGGAGTTTAACCAAATGATAACCGCTTTAAGTCATTTTAGGGCCATTGAATATTTACCCGAGCATTCATTTCAGCATCTGTGAGATAAGTGAAGGTGCCAGACCCGGACCTAGTGACAGACCTGGTATAGGCTTAGGGAGGCAAATGCCCCCTCAAATTTTAGGAAAAAATTATTTATATTAGGATTTGAAGCCTTATGTTTTAATTCAAAGTAAAACCGAATTGTTTTAAACCATTTGAAGAATTTGTGCTTTGATTTGCCCACTAGAATTAAGTTAGGTTATATTTGTTTCCAAAAAATGCTAAGGAAAATGTAGGGGAAAGAAAATATGGAGTAAGAAAAATGAAGAAAAATAAAAATATGTTATAAATGAAGTTTTATGTGTGGTGAATGACCACATTGAATTGGACCCAAAATGAATGTATTGTATTGATGTTGAAGCAAAATTCAGGTAGCTTCATAACTCACCTTCATTACTCTCATTTAATGTATGAGTGAATGAAGATATTTTGATGCCTATAAAAGGCTCCTTCTCTCATTGTATGCTGATCATCCCAGAGAAATACAATTCTCTCATTTATCTTTCCTTCTCCATCTATCTCCCTTTCTTCTTTTCCATTGTCTCTCTCTAATTTATCATCTCTTTTATATATATATAAGGAGAGAAGAGGAAAGTATACTTCTTTTCAATTCTTTATATTATAATGCTTTTACAACATGTTATCGGCCACGGTGCAGCTCCGACAAAGGTAAGAATTATATTATTATCATTTTTTTTTCATATATTAAAAGTTTACCAAAATGTCAAATCTCATAAAACTTGAGTTTGTGGCACTTGATATTTTTGGTAAAAATTATCTATCATGGATTTTTGATGCTAAAATACACCTAACTTCCATGAATCTTGGAGAAACAATAAAAGAAGGAAATGAAGAGTCCCCGCAGGACTGTGCAAATGCACTAATTTTCCTTAGGCATCATCTCCACGAGGATCTGACAAATGAATATCTCACTATAAAAGATCATTTCACTCTATGGAATAACTTGAAGGATAGATTTGACCACCAAAAGATGGTTATTTTACCAAAAGCTCGCTAATGACTTGATGCCCCTGAGGTTACAAGATTTTAAAACAGTCAGTGAATATAACTCCGCTCTATTTAAAATAAGCTTTATATTGAAGTTATGTGGAAAAAAAAAATCACAGATGAAGACATGTTAGAAAAAATGTTCATAACGTTTCACGACTCTAATGTGCTCCTGCAGCAGCAATATAGAGAGCATAGATTTACTAAATATTCAGAATTAATATCATGTCTTCTAGTAGCTAAACAAAATAATGACCTTTTGATGAAAAATCAACAGTCTTGTCCAACTAGATCCGAACCATTCCCTGAAGCGAATGTGATATCGTCTCAAACCCATGGACGTGGATGTGGTCAGAATTCCTAACACTATAATAATCATCTTTCTAACCCTTTCTAAAGGAAAGACCCATTTCCCTTCGAAAGCTAGAATAATAATTTAGAATAAGCAAAAATGAAAAGTCTTAAAAACCCTTTAAGGCTCCTGAAGAGACTTGCTATATATGTGGAATTGAAGGACACCGGTCTCGCACCTATCGTACGACCAAACATTTCATAGATTTGTACCAAGCATCATTAAAGGATAAAAGAAAATGGTAGAAACTAATTTTGTTGATGAAAATGGGTTGGACATATCTTATTTTGATATGGACTTTTTTGAAGGTCCTAGTGATAATTTCAATTGCTTAATTGATGATGAAAATGTAAATATTAAATAATTATATGTATGTTATTGTGAGTTAATAAGAATATCATTTTTTTATTTATATATATTTTTATATAAATTTATGTATTATTGAATTTCAAGATGAATGATCGTGATATATGTCTTGCTGATTGCGCAACCACATATACAATCATTCGAGAGAAAAAATATTTTTTAAATTTAATAGTAATAAATGTCAGTGTAAGTACCATCTCTAGTACATCAGATTTAATTGAAGGTTCCGAAAGAGTAAATATAATGCTACAAAATAGAACTAGATTCCATATAATGATACATTATATTTTAGCAAGTCAACAAGAAATTTGCTTAGTTTTAAAGATATCCGTAAAAATAGATATCATATTGAAAACTATGAATGAAGGTAATAAAGAAAGTTTATATATTACTTCTATAATTTATGGGAAAAATATTGTTGTGGAAAAGCTCCCTACATTCATACGACCATAAAGCCAATTGAGTCATATATTGTAAAAAACCAAAAGTTCAATGACCCAGAGATTTTTACTTTTTGGCATAACAGGCTAGGTCACCCTGAATTTTCAATGATGCGTTGAATCAGAGAACAATCACATGTGCATCAATTAAAGAACTAGAAGATTATTTTGCCCAATGAATTTTCTTGTGACCCTTATTCATAAGGTAAGTTAATAATCAGACTATCATTTAATAAAATCATGTATGAATCACCAGTTTTTTTATAAAGAATACATGGGGACATATGTGAACCTATTCATCTACCATGTGGACCTTTTCGTTATTGTATGGTCCTAATAGATGCCTCTATTAGATAGTTATATGTATGTCTTCTTTCCACAAGAAATGTTGCATTTGCTAAGATCCTTGCACAAATGACCAAATTAAGAGTATAATTCCCTAATTATTCAATCAAGACAATAAGACTTGATAATGCTAGTGAATTTACTTCACAAACTCTCAATGACTATTGTATGTCAATTGGGATAAATATTGAGCATCCTGTTGCTTATGTTCATACCCAAAATGGTTTAATGAGGTCTTTGATCAAATGTCTTCAGTGTAAAGCTAGACCACTTCTGCTTGATAGAAGACCAAATTACTAGCATCCACCTAGGGACATCTTGTTACATGCATGCTCTTGAGTCTAATAATAATTAGACCAACATCTTACCATGAGTACTCCCCTTCACAACTTGTATTGGGTAAACAACCAAATATTTCCCACTTACGAGTTTTTGGTTGTGCAGTTCATGTACCAATTGCACCACCACTACGTACCGAAATAGGTCCACAACGTACACTTGGGATTTAGGTAGGTTTTGATTCACCGTTTATTATAAGATATTTAGAACCCTTAACAGGAGATGTTCTTAGAGCAGTTTACTTGATTGTCATTTAATGAAAGCGTATTCCCATTAGGGAGAAAAAGTCGATTCGGAGAAGAATGACGAAATTACTTGGAATGCATCCACATTTATCTCATTTTGATCCTTATGCAATCAATGTGGCCCGGAAGTTTAAAGGAACATTAATTTATAGAATCTTGCAAATCAATACGGATCGTTTGTTGATCTGAAATAAGTGACAAAGTCACATGTCCTAAACTGTGAATGCTCAGAAACTTAGTTAGAGTCCCTTGAAGGATAGAAAGCAAATGAATTCAAAACACGCTTGAAGCGTGGGAGACCAACTGGGTCAAAAGACATAGCTTCTTGGTAAAGGAGAACAAAAGCAAAGGAAAATGCCCTTATAGAGGAACATGATGAACAACGAACCCCCATAGAGGCACATATTGAACAATAAACTCTTGAAGAGGTGAAAAACGAACAAACATCTTCAGAAGAGACCAATGTACCTGAAAATTTTGAGATTTCAATCAATTATATGCACAATAGAGAAAAATGAGATCAAAATAAAGTTATTATCAATAATATTTTTGCTTTTCAAATGGCCTTAGACATCATAAGAAATGATGAGAACCTCGAACTACAAAATGTGGAAGAATGTCTGTAAGACCCGAGAAATTCCAATTTCTGGAAAAAAAAGGGAAAAATCGTAATTTCGGTTACAAAATTGTAATTTCGGTTAAAAAAAAATCCGGAATTTATTCTCTAGAACTCGGATGATGAAGCGGTTCCGTTTGAATCCTCTCGCGAAGTATAACTAGCACGTAAAATTTCGTCGAATTAGAAGGCCGGAGTTAGGTACACACCGTTTTTCGAGGCATCACGGTCGGGTGCCGTAAAGCGAATTTGTCTGTGAAAGTCACGCTACTCTTAGTACTCATGTGCCATAAGTGGTATGAGTAAATGATGAAAATGGATGGCGGGATAGTGCTAGAGATGTCAAAGCCCAGGAAAAGAAGGATATAATGGTCATTTTAGAATTTGTTTAAAGAGAATAATGCCAAAAAAGGAATAGTGTCGTCTCTAACCTCAAAAAGGAAGCAAAAAACGTGAAAAAAAAAAACTTGCAGTAGCCATTTTTTTGAGATTTTCCTTTAGAGAGAGAGGCTTCTCTAGAAATCACAGGCGTCAAATGGTCGGTAGTCTTCGGGGACAACGAAGGAAGGCTGGCTCCCTGCGCGGGAGAGGGCCCGCGTGGAGTCTCGGATTTAGAGAGGGTTTCCTCAAACTTGAGAGGTAGGGGTTTAGCCACTTGGGTTTTGTGCAGTACTTCTGAATGTTTAGTCGATTGGGGCCATTAGGGTAGTTTGATCTGCATCCCCGAGCTTTGGAGTCCGAATTAATATGAAATTTTGAAATCAAAATGGATGCGGTAGTGATGACCACGGTACGCTTGGGACACGTGAAATTGTATATTTATATGTTAAATCATGTAGTTATTGAAATTAGGCCGGGAATGGCCGTGAAATGTGGGTTCACAAAGTGAATCGATGAAATGTGATTTTTCGAGAATAGTAACCTAGGGTTTCACTATTCCCGAAACAGTGTTCTCAAAATATATTTTTGTGTGAAAACGTGTATGGTCGAGTGATTCGAGTCGAATTGCTCGTGTTTGATTATTAATAAAGTGAGCTAATTTTGATGTATGAATTGATTAATTACATGACATGATTGTGTGATTGGATATTATGTGGATATGTGCATGTTTACATATTTGCATGTGATTAGACTGTATTGGAATTGGCATACATGCATTCCATATGCACTGGAACACCCTAGGACTATAGGGTGAGTCACGTAGAGATGAGTCTAGAGAAAATGGTTCGGAGGGTTGTCTAAAAATATTAATTATCGGAGGGTAGTCAAATTAAAAATATCCCGATCGTGAGCCAAGCGATTGATATTCATCAGATGAATCCACAAACAAATAATATATCAATCGTCGGAGGCATTGATTGATATATATACATTGGAAGGTTGTCTAGCAAGCGATGAGATTCTCGTCGCGAGGCAAGGGGCGAGTGTGAAGTCGTGAGGACTCGGGATCACGGAGTTGGTCGTGTAGGCGTTCAGTAAGATCGTGCGTTTGCTGAATGTATGTTTATTTTGGAGCGTTGCTTCACGCCCAGGTGGAGAGTAGCCCGCCCAGGGGCGAGTTCCACTCTTAGGCATTGGCTCACCTTTGTCGAGATATTATTTTACAGTGCGGCGGGAGCGTGCGGGGGCCAGCTCGTCACAGGGATTGAGGATTAGAAGAAAGCCGGGTTGTTGCTTTGGTTGATGATATATACATGTATTGAAATGTCTAATTTTAATATATGTATTGTATAAGAGTGAAAATATCGTAACTCTTGTAACTATTTGGTATATAGTTGGATTCATAGTTAGTATGTATTATGAGTATCGTTTGTGGGCCCCAGAGTGGCGTATTACTCATGTGATTGGATATATTGGATATATTGAATATATTGCCTTGTTTGGAGACGGTATATGCGGGTTTTGTATTTAGGTAGAGCTCCAGAGTACAAAGGAGACTACGCTAGATTTTAAATGAAATGTCGAATTCGCCGACATTCGAGTGTTTCCGATGGGTAGGCGGTAGTCCATGAGACCCTCGGGTTTGGGGCGATCCCTTGATGTCGAAATAGAAATGATTGATCAAAATGAAAAGAAGCTATGTAGACAGAATTAAACTCATTAATGAAACGAGACGTTTTTGGACCTGTAGTCCAAACACCTAAAGGTGTAAAGCTTGTTGGGTACAAATGAGTATTTGCACGAAAGCGCAATGAAAATAATGAGATCATAAAACATAAAACGCGATTACTAGCAAAAGTTTCTCGCAGAGACCTTGTATTGACTACGAGGAAACATACTCTCCTGTCATAAACGAAATCACTTTTCGCTTTCTAATAAACTTGATAGTCTTTGAAGGATTGGTTATACGTCTCATGGATGTCACTACAACTTATCTATATGGATCCATAGATAATGACATATATATGAAAATCGCTCAAAAGGATTTAAAATTCGCAAAGCAAATATCCTATGGCAGCATAAGTAATATACGTTCGATCAATTACAACGATCTCTCTATATGGATTGAAGCAATGGGCGCATGTGGTACAATTGCCTCAGCGAGTATTTATTGAAAGAAGGGTATGCAAACAACCCTCTATGCCTATGCATTTTTATTAAGAAATCAGAAACCGGATTTGCAATTATTCCTGTGTATGTTGATGATCTAAATCTTATCTGGACTCCTGAATAGCTCACAAGAACAAAATATTTGGAATGAAAGAACTTGGGAAAACAAAATTTTGTCTTCGCCTGTAGATCGAGCATTTCCCTATTAGAGTTTTAGTTCATCAATCGACATATATTAAGAAAATTTTAAAACATTTTTATATGGATAAAGCACACATTTTAAGTTTGTCAATGATTGTTTGTTCACTTGACATGAAAAATGACCCATTTCGTCATTGTAAAAAATGTGAAGAATTACTTGGTCTTGAAGTACTATATCTTAGTGCCATTGATGCACTTATGTATCTTGCTAACTATACTTGCTTGGATATTGTTTTTTTGTCAATTTATTAGTCAGGTACAATTCCGTTCCAACCCAAAGACATTGAAATGATATCAAACATATTTTGCGCTACCCAAGGAACAACTAATATGGGTCTATTTTACTCAAAGGAATCAAAGCAGCAATTGTTTGGATATGCTGATGCATGATACCTTTCTCACCCACATAAAGTCATATCATAAACAAGGTATGTGTTTAATTATAATGAAACTGCTATTTAATGGAGATCCTTTAAGTAAACAAGGGTGGCCACATCACCGAATTATTCAGAGATTATAGCAATTCACGAAGCAAGTCGTTAATGCATGTGACTAAGATCGATGATTCAACATATCACAGAATCGTACGACTCACTGCATAAAAAATAACTAGAATTATTTGAAGATAATCTTTAATGCGTTGCACAAATCAAAAGAAGATTATATAAAAGAGATAGAACTAAACACATATCACCAAAGTTCTTTTATACACATGAAATTTCGGAAGAGTGAGGTGAAATTGATGTTCAACAGTATGGTCGAATTGATAATACAGCGGACTTATTTATGAAGTCATTGCCAACCTCGACATTTAAGAAGCTAATACCGTAGATTAGAATGTAATGTAAAGCTTAAAGATATTGACATGAGGGCTCCTAGCTTTGTAATGAATGTTAATGTATTGGTTATTTTTTTAAAACTTCATCCCAGGTTTTTGTCGCCTGGTTTTTGCAAATAAGGTTTTTAACGAGGTAGTCACAATAAGGTAGAATGTCCTATTGTCGTATGAATAGTATCTTTGTTTCCCTTTTATTGGGGTTTTATCGGGTGAGTTTCTTATGAGGTTTAAAATAAGACATATTCTTGATGGTGATCATTAAAGGGGGAGTGATATAAATGAAGTTTTTATATGCCGTGAATGACCACATTGAATTGGAGCTAAAATGAATGTATCACATTGATGTTGAGGCAAAATTCATGTAGCTTCGTAACTCACCTTCAAGCTCTCATTTAATGTATGAGTAAATGAAGCCATTCCGATCATCCCACACAATTATCTCATTTATCTTTCTTTGGTCCTTCCATCATTTATTATCTCTTTTATATATATAAGGAGAATAAGAAATTATACTTTTAAAAAAAAAAAAAAAAAAAAAAAAAAAAAAAAAAAAATTTTCAGTTTTGTATATTATAATACTTTTATATCAAAATAAATTAAATCTCATATATTATTTTATGTACTAATTCAAATAAAATTTATTATTTTAAAGAATTAAAATAATTTAAGAATGCCTAAATTTTTAAATAAAGAATTTTATTTATATTTGATTTTTAGGATAATGTTTGATTCACGAGAAATTTAAGGGTCAAATCAAATGAAAGAAAAAGTAGACAATCTACTTTATTTAAACTCATCATAAATATTAAATAATTTAGTAGACAATCAAATAGAAGAAAAGTACTTTTTTTTTAGCATTTTTCTGAATATTATTTCGTTGGCTTTTTCTCGAACAATAGAAATCTCATTTGTTTTATTGCCACGTGTGATTTTCCCGCTCGCCACCTGTTCTTCAGAGGTACACATCCCGGACAAATGTTTCCGTTTTCTCCCAGGAAAAATTAGGGAAATAAAACCCTATTTCTGTATTTTTCACTTCCATTTGGTGTGTGGCCTGAATTTTCTCTCCCCATTTTCTCTCTTAGCTCCATGGAAACAAACACTTACTCTCTTTGCAGGCCTCCTGTTTACCAACAAGTTGACTCGTATTCGAATTTCAGAGCTTCGTGGAATCCTAGATCGATCGGGTCTCCATGCCGTTCTCTGAATCTGCGGCTCCGAAGAAGCTCACAGATTTTCGCATTGGACTCGATTTCAACTAGCGAAGATCCAATTTCTTTTGCGAAGGGGAGTGGAGAAACTGAGAGTTTGGGGTCTGTGAATCCCATTTATGTGCCTACGCCTTCCAATCGAGAACTTCGCACTCCACACAGCGGGTAAATTGAACTGAATTCTTTTGAGTTATCTTTTTCGTCCGAATTTGTGGAATTTTTTTATTCTGAGTTTTATGTTTGGTCTTGTTGGTTTCTATGGATAATTGTTCGTCGAAGAAGGTTTGGAGTTGACTGAGCTAGTTGAACTGCATTTTTACTTGATTGCACACAGTTCTTTTATTTGATTAGATCCGGAACAATGGAAGGAATAATGAAATTTGTACCTCTGTAGCTTTTATATGCATATTAACGTTAATAGTAGTGAAAAGAGTTTTATTGCTTTATAGAGACATAAATCATATAGTTTTTTAGGAGTTCATGATTTCTGTATATGCTTGATGACATCTGGAGGCAAATCTTTATAGTTTGATTTTCTGCTTCTGGATTCTCTGTGACAGGTACCATTTTGATGGGAAATTGATACCGCCATTTTTTGAGGGTGGTACTTCAAGGTCTCCATACCAGAACGAAAGCAGAGCTTCTGCTTTATGTATTCTGTGGAGAATCCTGCATTTCGGAAGAAGTTGGGGACATTCGAAGAATTACAATATGGTCCTCGATTCACAGGAGTTGGGGCTCAGATTCTTGGTGCTGATGACAAGTATATTTGTCAATTCTCAGAGGAATCTAGTAACTTTTGGGGATGTATGTTTTCCATTTTGTGCTATTAACTTATTGATGTTGTTTCACAGGGACATTCATAATGGTTACCGATGATAAAAGCCATCAAGTCTGACAGTTGATTTTGCTATGCCATTTTTTTTGCTCCATGTAGCAACTGGAGTTCCTGATTCCTGTTGACTTTCATGAAAGTGATAGTTTTAAAACTTCGATTAAGGCTTCAGATTTTCTCTGATACCTTCTGGTTCTTGGTAGGAGATCAAGAAATATAACAAAAAACCATCTACAGTGTGACGTTTAAGGTGCTTTAGACATTCATTTAAAGTTTTTTAGGCATCACGCCTGTAATTTGACAATCTAATTAATTTCCTCCTCCCCCCTTTGATGCATGCTATAATATAATTTCTCCTGTTCATAATGTATATTTTCTTGGTTCCTTAGACCATACTTTTGGTTTTCTTAGCTTCTGGTTCCTCTTTTTTAGTTGTTCCTTGGTCAATTCAACTAGCTTATACATGATGTATCATCAGATTGATTATGCCACTGTTGTGTCACGTATGCCTCTCTTGTTTTTATTTTATATTTTAATGCTTTAAATGTTTTAACTGCAGCTTTTCAGATAGCTAATTAGTATATCTTTAATGCGTAGGTAGGCATGAGCTAATGCTGGGCAATACGTTTGTTGGAAAAAAAGACACGCAGCCTCCAAATAAGGAGGTCCGTCCTGAGGTCTACATTCTGCTCTGAATTATTTTCTTGATCCATTGCACATTTTGAAACTAATTTATTTTTTCAAAATTTTATATAATTTTAAGTATTCAATCTATAATTAGCCTGAAGAAAATTATTGCTAGATACCCTTTTGACTTTGCTGGATGCAAGCCTTTTGTTGTCCTTTTTTCTTTTTTCCTTTTCCCCTTTTCTTTTCAGTTTTCCCCTCTAAATGATAATTTCTACGGAGTACTGATTATAAAAACTGGAAATTGTATGCTATGGTTTTAAAAATTGTATGGAGGTTGTTACTAGGTTATAACTCATGGTTTTCTTTCTACCTTAATATGTTGCTTTGCATAGGAATTCAGTAGAAGAGTGATAGAAGGTTTCCAAGTCACCCCACTTTGGCATCAAGGGTTCATACGTGATGATGGCAGGTATGGCTTCTCTTCCATTACTTGCAAGAAAGTTGTTGACTCATGTATAAACTTGTGGAATATCGTCCTATGGATTAGATCTTGTTCTTTATTATAAAGGATTCTTAAATCCGTTTTTTAATATTATTTTATTTTTATTTATTTTTTGATGAAAAAAAGGCTACTAAACAAATAGCTTACAAACACGATTGGTATGAAATTTATGTATAGTACTTAATGAATGAAATGTTTTTATATAACCATTTTCTATGAGAAAAGAGCCATGAACTGCCTATAAAAAAAGAAAAAGAGAAAAGGGCCATGAATTCAGATACAATTTCGAAATTAGACCTGGATCAAACAACAATAAGAGCTTATCACATCTTGATGTATTAATTGATAATGTGTTGTTGAATTCCACATTCTTATAAACTCAAGCATGTTGTGACATTTTGCTTGCTAGAGAATGAGAAGAAGGATGCCTTAACATTTACTCACTAGGGGCTACCAGTCATTTTTATCATATTTGTATAAAATGGCATTATCAATTCCATTAAATAGAGATGGTTCCTCATTTTCACCTTGTTTTCTTCCATTCAATCCTCTGCCCTGGAACATGGTGCTTGAGCTCTCTGGTATGATCATATCTTTTCATGTTTACCTTGTAACCAACAAGCCTCATTTGTTTTCTGGAAAGGTAATCAAGCTATAAAATCAATAAAGAACTCTGAAAGAGGCACAATTCATGTAGATGGAGCATACAAGTTACAATTCAATAAAGGGAAAATATATATAGATGTGAAGAAGGAAGGCACCGAGACCTCTGTAGGACAAACTATTAATAATCAACCTAAAAATTATGGACAAACCAATTATTCCTTGCTGGCATAGATGATGCTATTATGGCGACAATTTTATTTTTTATTTTTTCTGAATAACTCTGGGAGTCTACTTTAAAGGAAACTTCATACATGATGTATTGTGCCACAATGTCTCCCTTTCGACATCCCACCATCTGTAGCATTTTCATATTGAGAAATTCTCTCACCCTCTGCTAATACATTATCAAAGCCTTTTCCAGTAAAGGTCCCCTCAGCAGTCTTGAATTCCAATTGGAACTGATTTAACTGACTTGAACTCATTTTGGAAATTTCTGATTCATTTATGATATATGTCCCCTTTCTCAACCCACTGAAACTACTTTTCAGAACCACATTTACATCTTTAAAAATATCAAGCTTTGTCTGATTCTTATATTTTTTATGTAACTTTAAATGACAGATCAGATTATGTTGATACTGTAAAGACTGCACGGTGGGAATATAGTACTCGCCCCATTTATGGATGGGGTAATGTTGGGTCTAAACAGAAATCCACAGCAGGCTGGCTAGCAGCTTTTCCTGTTTTTGAACCCCATTGGCAAGTATGTATGGCGGGAGGACTCTCAACAGGTATTGCTTAATCTCCATTGTACAAGTGATTTATACTTGATTTATTTAATTTTGTGCTTAGTTAAATGTCCAAATTTGCTATATTGTTCACCCTTTGATTGGATGAAATCTGGTGGTGAGCCTTTTAATGTAGAAGCAAAAATGAAGGTTGTGTTGGTGTAGCACTTAAAAAGTTTAAATTATAGCTGTGCCTACTAATTTACTAATCATTATGTGCATCCTAAGTTGAACAATCTCTATGTTAAATATTTTGAGTATTGGGGTATAACAAAAGGATCCGTGGACTGGACCAGATGGATCAGAGAATATGTTCTTGAAATCAAGGATGACAATATCAGAAAATTGTGGAATATCAATGGTTGAATTTTATTGAAATATTGGAAAAAAAAACCAGCATGGTGAAAATTGATCAAAGCTTATGAAAATATTGGAAAATTTTTAAGAAATGATGAAATAAACTATAATACACATATTGAAGTTCTTCTAAGAAAACAATATACTGAAATATAGCTAATAAATTTTATATATCAAATTAATATTTAGATTGAAACACTTTTAAATAAGGGAAAATAGCCAAAAAAAATCCTGAACTTTAGCTAAATTTTCATTTATATCTATACTAAAATTTTGGTATTTAAATACACGAACTTTGCCTATCAAAAAAATATTTAGATTGAAGTATTAAACTAATTAATCATAAAAAAATATATACTTATCAAAAAAAAAAAAATCATAAAAAATATATGCAAGTATAATCTTTGACATTTATAATTCATAAACAATAAACTTATATCTCAATTAAATTAAATTGAATAAACTATAAAACTAATATTTTAAATTAAACTAGCTAAACAATTAAACTAAAGTAAATATCACACTAAATTGAAGTTATTGAAACTATATATACATATATGTAATTAAATTAAATTTTATATGAAACTAAAAAAATTGATTGATTAAAAAGATTGAAGTGGTCTTTAAAAAATAATCATTTTTATGATATTTTCTTTTAAACATGTGTTTTTTTTAAAGTGAATTTTGATTTTTCTTTATAATAAAATATTTGTAACCCTAATTTGACATTGAAATTGAAAAAATTAATTCTTGTTACCAAGTTTTTACCTTCAACTTGTATATATCTATTTTTTTTTGGCATTCTTAATAAAACAATTATTTAAAAAATTGACGTGGGTTTCATAGTGTACATGGGTTATCTTTGAGGCTAACCTCTTCCCATGAAGTTCTCAATGTACTTTTGTAAATTGGTATTAGTTATGCTACAAACTGTCTATATCCATCAAGTGTTTTTCTTTTGGGTTGATTGTGTATTCTGGAAGACACATACTTAGGCTCTGGATTTTTTTGATCCCAGGTTGGATAGAGTGGGATGGTGAACGGTATGAGTTTGAAAATGCCCCTTCTTATTCAGAAAAGAACTGGGGCGGTGCTTTCCCAAGAAAATGGTTTTGGGTGAGTGTTCATCTTTTTCTCAACATCTTGAAGTAACAGTCAGCCTTTTTTATTAGTTATGTTTTTTATTAGGTTTAGACCTATCAAAAAAATATTCTTTATTAGGTTTAGAAGCTTTATCAATTGCACTTTTGCTTCATCATCTAAATACAGATTAAAAGGAAACTGAAGGTATCTTTCCTCAGTTTTTGGAAGTGGAACTTGAAAAATGTCCTTTAGTCAATGAATATGCTTTTGTCCTGTCAACTTTACAAATGCTGCCCATTTAATTTTTTTTTCTTTCTTACCTCTATCTCTAACTGGATGTTGTAAATTACTTTTGGGTAAATATATATATATTTTTGATAATTAAAATGATCAATATAATAACAAAAAGGGCCAAGCCGGCGTATCTGAGGGGACTAAAGCAAAAAAAAGGATGAGGTGAAACAAAGAAACCTACCATGACCACAAAGGCTATAAACAACTACTGGAGGATACACGAAGCAATCTTACAATAGAGTACTCCTCGAAAATTAAACACCCTTGAAGTGAGGACATAATGAAGGATTATTTCAGCCTATTGGGTGAAAAAATGTCATTATAAAAAACAACCCTGCTTCTTTCCTTCCAAATCGCCCATAAAAGACTAGAGAGAGCTGCCTTCCACAGTTTTTTTGCTTTCTTTCTGATAGGAAAGGTTGTCCAACTCATCATTAAGTCTTTTACTAGAAATAGACAGGCCTAATCCACTCCTGTGAGGGAGATGAGGGTTGTCCACAGGCCCCAAACTGTTGAACAGTGAATCAAAAGATGGTTTATGCTCTCCTCAGCTTTTTGATAAAGAGGGCATCTACTTGGAAGCTGAAAACCCCTCTTTTTTAGTTGATCCAAGGTTAGCACCTTGCTCCACCATACTTCCCACGTGAACGCTTTCACTTTAGGGGATAAGCATTCCAAATGAGGCTGTGTGTGTGCCATAAGTAGCCCCTTCCAAATGCCTATAGTTGGCTTTAACTGTGTATTGGCATTTCTTGTCTACTATCCAACAGATTTTGTCCCTTTCTCTTTGGGCAATTTTTTTGCTACTAATTAAGCTGATTAGTTTATGAGTTTCTTCCATTTCCCAATCATTGAATGGTCTGATAAATCTCAGGTTCCACCCACCTCCCCCTCGAGGTCTCGGCCCCTCTCCACCCACCTTAGCCCCTTTAGAGTCTGCCACTGCATATAAAGTTGGAAATAGATTGCACAACAGGTTCCCCCCACACCATTTTTCTTCCCAAAATCTAATGCACTTCCCATCACCTAGAATAAAAATGCACTCTTGTTTCAATTGGTGAGCTTCACTTCTGATATCTTTCCATAAGCCCTGAGAGCTAGCATTTTGGTTCCAAAGAGAACCAAGCCCCTTCTTTAAGCCCGTATTTCAGTTTAATCAGATCTTTCTAGGGGGGATTGTCCTCTAAAGCAAGTCTCCAGTTCCATTTGCCAAGAAGAGACTTACTTAGCTTTACCAAACTCTGAACACCGAAACCTCCCTTCTTTTTACTTGTGCACATACTACTCTAGTTTACGAGATGAATTTTTCTCTCTAGATTGCCCCACCCCACAAAAAGGCCTGTTGAATTTTCTCCAGTCTAGACTCTTAACCCCCTTTGGAATCCGGAATAGTGACATGGTGTAAATAGGCAGATTTGCTAGAGTGCTCTATATTATGGTTAATTTCCCCCATTTTGAGATATACTGCCTCTTTCACAAAGCTAGCTTCTTTCTAAACCTTTCTTCCACCCCATCCCAAACTTGAAGAGAGTTTCGCCTCATGCCTAGAGGGAGGCCTTGATAAGTGGAAGGCAGAGCTCCTGTTCCGCAACCCAGTTCGGCAGCCGGATCTTCTATATTCTCCACATTACCTATTGGTTAGATTGTGCTTTTCTCCAAATTGATTTTCAATCCGGAAATGGCTTCAAACCATACCAAAATCCAGCTGAGGTAGGCTAATTGATCCCTCTAATTACTACAAAATACTAGAGTGTCGTCCGCGAAGAGCCGGTGGTTGATTTGCCATAGTTGTTAAAGGCGGCGCTGAGTGCGGCAAGCGTAGGTGCGCGATGCGAGGAATTTGCGCCTTTCTTGAGTTGGGGCGACGCCCCTTCGACAAGGCGACAAGAAGGCGGGAAAGGTGTGCGCTTCACTAAGACGTAGAAGCTCATCCTAGGCGCGCCTGAGGTGCGCTTAGGCATGGGTGCATGCGATGCGTTGGGCTGGCGCCTCTCCTGAGTAGGGGCGACACCCCTTCGACAAGGCGGCAACAAGGCGTGAAAGGCGTGTGCTTCACTAAGAAGCAGAAGCTCATCCTAGGTGCGCCTATCCCACTTCGGCCATTTCTAGGTAAGTTGTCTTCTTCTTCTTTTCTTCTTCTTCTTCTTCTTTTCTTCTTCTTCTTCTTCTTCTTCTTCTTCTTCTTCCCCTTCTTTTTCTTCTTCCTTTCTTCTTCTTCTTCTTCTTCTTCCTTTCTTCTTCTCCTCTGTCGGTTGCGTCGAAGTTTGCAGCTCAAGCATGACCTATTTTTAAAATGGAGACCAAAACAATGTCGTTTTAGTATGTCTAAGACCAAAATGACGTCGTTTTGTTATGATTTAAGTCACTTAAGCAAAACAATGCCATTTTGGTTCCAAACAGACCAAAACGACGCCGTTTTGATCAGTTCTTTGAATTAAAAAAAAAGCTTATGATGGCTAAAACGACATCGTTTTGGCCCCAGAGACCAACTCCAAGCCCTCCAACTCCCATTTTTGCCTTGTTTCCAACTGAAAAATGAACCCTAGCCTTCCCAATCTCAATATCAACCACATAGAAGAGAAGAAAAACCAGAAAAGCAATAACATTAGCCAACAAATTGCTGTAAAAATTATCGAAAAATAGGTAACTCTTTAACCTTCAAAAATTTATATGTTTACAATGATTTGATTGAAATTGTAGATGATATTTGATAATAAATATTGTTATATTTACATATATTTGAGAAAAATATATATAAAATATGCCTTAAGATAAAGACCTTGCGCCTCAAGGCTCTAAGAAGCCTTTGCACCTTGGTATGCCTTGTGCCTTTCACAACTATGTGATATGCAATTCTTCACCAATTCTATTGGCAATTTTGAAGCCTGAGAGGAATCCCCTAAAGGTAGCCTTATCCACAAGGATGGACAAAACTTCCATACCAATGACGAACAAATATGGGGATAGGGGATCCCCATGCCTCAGCTCTCTAGAGCTATTAAAGAACTCGATTGGGCTACCATTTATCAACACAGAAAAGGATGCTGTTGAGATGCATCTCTTTATCCATTTAACCCACTTAGCACCAAATCCCATTTTTTGAAGTACCTTGATAATTTAGTTCCAGTTTATCTGATCATAAGCTTTTTCTATATCTAGTTTGCACAAAATCCCTTTTTCCTTCCTTTTTAGCAGGGTATCTAACACTTCATTCACCAACGTGAGGCATCCATAATTTGTCTCCCTTCTACAAATGCATTTTGGGCTCTATTAATCAGACCATGCATTACCCTTTTTAATCTATTGGCAAAGACTTTTGCGATTAACTTGTATAAACTACCCACCAGGTTGATGGGTCTAAAATCCTTAAGCTCCTCAGACTCTCTTTTTTTGGCACCAAAACCAGGAACATGGTGTTTAGGTTCTTCACAAATTCTCCTGTCTTAAAGAACTCCTTGAACATCCTCATTATATCTTCCTTAACAATTTCCCAGCTAAATTTCCAAAAGGCCATCATAAAGTTTGGGTAAATTTCTTCGCCTTATATTCGTCTCCCAGAATTTTGATCTCTAATTACCCTAAAGTTTAAAGGCTTTCAGATAACACCTCTTCCAGGAAGGTAAAACCTCTCATGGAAAGAGCAAGATCAGGGTTAAAAATGTCACGAAATATCGATGATATATCGTCGATATTTCGGGTGTCAGGCCATCCCGACACGATTTTTGCAAAAAGAAAATCGTTTCTTGGAAAAATCGGAAAAAATCGCTCAATATCGCCAATATATCGGTAAATTACCGATATATTCGACACAAATTCGATACAAAAATGCAGGCTTGTGAAAAAATTAAAAAAAACACATAAACTGGCCGATATATCGGCGATAAATGCCGATATATCAGTCAGTTTGTGTGTTTTTGATAAAATTTTCAAAAAAAAAAAAAAAAAATTTAAGGTGAGTGTCTCGTTATAGAACAAATAAAAGTAGATGAAGAGATGTGAGAGAGAAAATGAAAAGTTTTTTCTTAATAATTAATATCATTTAATGTCTTCCTTAATAATTACTATCTGTCTTCCTTAATAATTACTATCATTAATTATTTGTAGAAAAGGGAAGAAGATCAAGTTGGAATTCTTATGTCTTCTATCATTAATTATTTGTAGAAAAGAGAAGAAGATCAAGAGACGGTTGGAATTCTTATGTCTTCTATCATTAATTATTATAAAAAATTGGGGAAAACCAAGACGGTAGGAGAGGAAATGAAAGGTCTTCATTTCATATATCTTCAAACTAATTTTGATATATAAATTGAATATATATTTAAATTTTGAATAATTTATAAATACTTGTCATCTACGATATATCAAGTAAAATCCACAATCTGGAAATATATCGGTAAAAACCGATATTTTTATCCTTGAGCAAGATGACTCCTTTTACCATCAGAACAGATTTATCACTAGATGTAGAACATTTAAGATGCATAGACTTCATTATTGGCTATGGGTTTCACTTTCTTGTTCTACCATTCAGGTAATATGGTTGCAATATCTGGTTACTTTGTTGTGCATAATCTCTTTACAAACACATTGTACTGTGTTTGGTACTTTAAAAGATACTATGCTATTGGTTGATGTGATCACCACAATAAATACAAGACTACTATCAATGCCTTACTACTGTCTTCTTCCTTATATGGTTGCTGTCTTGCTACAGGTCCAATGCAATGTCTTTGAAGGTGCAGATGGAGAAGTTGCTTTGACTGCAGCTGGTGGGTTGAGGCAAATACCTGGACTGACTGAAGTGTTTGAAAATGCTGCATTGGTACTTTTCCTTCTTGCTTTCCACTTATTTCTTCTAACTTTCATTTATGTATATTAAAGGAGTATATATAAATTATAGGATGATATAGACAAAGAAATTATGAAGAAAATGTTATTACAAAAGTGTCTTTGTGGATGTGAATTTATTCTATGTACTGCTGCTACTAGTTATTATTATTATTGTTGTTGTTATTGGAAGAAGCATCTACAAGTGTTAGTCAGTTCTTGAAACTTTACCAAGGTAATGTGATAGATAACAAAAAAGTTATTTTGGCTGAAACATCTACTGAGTGTTAGTTTGAAAACCATTTAAAGTGATTTTCTAACTTTCTAAAAGCAATGCTCAAACCTTTACCAACCTAATTTTTGCTCCTTCACAAATAATCCTCCTTTTGGATTAAAACAAAAAATGGGGTTGCAGTTAGAAAATGTAATGAAGGTATAAAATGTAATATGTTGCAGTTAGGAAAATCTATTGATGCCATGCACATTGCTCTATTTGATTTTACATATAAAAGGAATTGCAAAAGAAGCAGGCGAGATGAAGAATTGTGTCATGGAATTTCTTTCTTGTGAAGTTATTAGCTTTTATTAGTTACATGCCATTTGTCATATCTTGATAGCTAATATTAAATTTTTATTTTGCCCATGAAACATGATTTGATGGCTTTAGATGACATCTGAATCCCTTTTTCCTCTCTTTCTGGATAATAAAGAAAACCGTGTATTATTGTTCCTTGTTAGTTGGAATTGTATTTTTTTTAATGCAAAAGTATTTATATAATGATTAACTGGTGCAGGTTGGAGTTCACTATGGTGGTATTTTCTATGAATTTGTGCCATGGAATGGAGTTGTTAGTTGGGAAATTAATCAATGGGGTTACTGGTACATCTCTGGGGAGAATGAATCACATATGGTAACTATGCAGATCTTGACTCCCTTTTTGCTACTCCTTTGTGCCAGTAGACAAATCACAATAACTGCTTACTATGCTCTAACACCCCTCTATGTGAGGATATTGGGTTTCACGTTACAGATGAGGGTGCCTTCATTTGAACAAGTCAATATACTTGGGTAGAAGTCCAAAACTGACATCAAGTGTTGAGTTACGAATTTTACACAGCTTAAGTTAGGATATATGTTTGCTATGTATTTATCATACTTGCATTCCATCCTCAAGTAAGAGAATAAGGCAACACAACACAAATAGCGAGAACTTAAAACTTTCAGATCTCTAGTTTATTTGAGCTCACTATGTTATGTTTCGAATTTGACTAAAATTCTCAAGTACCTAGGATCTGGGGTACATTATGTGAAATGCTTTAACAACCTTCTTCACGTGCTCTTCTTTTCCAGGTATGGGGATATACCCCCATGTCCACATGGAGAAACAAACAAGCTTTTTTGGTCACAAATAAATAGACAAGGAAAGGCTCAAACTTAAAACTTTCAATTAGCTGGTGCTTTGATTTACTATCAGGAAAGAAAAAAAAAAAAAAAACGACTGGCACTCTGATACATTATGGAGTTAATATTGATAAATAGCAAAATTTTGGTCATATTTTTTTCCTAAAAACTCAGACACCTACATTGTATACCCCTCATGTTCGCGTATCATTCTCTAACAACCTTATGTGTTCTCATGTGGAGAGATAAGCAGACAAGCAAATTAGGAGTTTCACATGTCTATTGTGTCTTATACCATACCATACCTGTCCTGTCTCATCTTGTCCTTTTCCCTTGAAGGAGATCAATCACGATGGATAATGAATTGAACTTGAGACCTGTACTTAACTAGAGCTTTGATATCATGTTGGGTCATCCGACTTCCCTAAAAATTTAAGCAGTTAAGATTTGAGTTACAATGTATCTATCATGCTCTTATATTATGAAATATTTGTGGAACCTAATGCCAGCCTTACTTCAAATGATAAGATAAATTTTGAGGTTGTAAGCATCGTTTATGGAAGGGATTTATTTCTCCTGGGCAGGTAGAATTAGTGGCAACAACAAAGGATCCAGGTACTACATTGCGTGCCCCTACCAAAGAAGCTGGCCTTACTCCTGCCTGCAAAGATAATTGTTCTGGTGCACTAAAATTGCGAATTTGGAAACGAACCTTTAATGGCGGTAAAGGAAAGGTCTGTCTTATTGTTCACACTTTCCTCAAGAAGCCTATTCGAAAATGTTAATATTGAAGTTATAGTCTACAGTTTTGGCTTAAATTCACACCCTTCCATGTTTGTTGATTTGAAGATGATTTTGGACGTTACGAGTGACATGGCTGCAGTTGAAGTTGGCGGAGGACCATGGTTCAACACCTGGAAAGGCAAGACTGCTGCTCCAGAGCTTGTTCGTCGTGCTCTTCAGCTTCCTGTTGATGAAGAAGCAATATTTGGTCTGGCTCCATTTATGAAGCCCCCTGGCTTATAGGCTGTCTGGTCTCGCCCACTGCCTTCTTTCTACCAATCTTCGGTGAATTACCACTCTTGGGGCATAACAGCCCCTACAAAAGGTGAAACAATTATGGGATTGTGCACCGGGGAAATCTCAACTTCATTTAAATTGGGTTTTGTTCTCTGTCTGTAAGCTTCCTGCTCCATTTGCCTTTTGTAATCGTTTATTCCCCGGTCTCATGATTGATGATTTTATGTGAAAACAAAAAAATTGATTAACTTATTTATGTATATAAAGAATAGTTTTTAGTATAAATTATGACTTTTAAAGCACTTCTTCAAGATTTATATATATTTTTTCTATATTATAAACTAACTGCACAGCCAGCCAGCTTGTTATATGTAAAATGCAGGAGGTACTATTTTACAGAGAGAATTGGTTGGGGAAATGGATGCCCATCTTATCTTTTCACGTGCTTTTGGAGTTCAATGTCAAAATAGTTCAGATCTAAAAAAAAAAAAAGTTCCTTCTCTCCAAAATAAATATCAAATTAGTCTTTTTGAATTCACATGTGTTTTGAAAATCGCATTCGTTAACTACGTTTTTTAAAATTAACTTTAAAACTGCAATCGATGAATGCAGTTTTAAGAAAATTTTCAAAATGCGCTTTTCAAAACATATGTACTTTTTTTTGGGTGTTATTACACGACACCGTTGGTGTAAAAGAAAAAGTTATCATGTTTTATAAGGGTAGTGATTTTTGGGTGGGTTACAAGAGGGAAGAAAGTAAGTAGTGAGTATTTATGTCATTTAACTTTTACATTTTCTAAGTTTATCCTTAAAAATTTTATATTTTTGGAAATGGTGTTTGATCCCATGGTGTCATCAAACGTTTTTCATTTTTTTTAGACTTTAATTATATTGATATTAAACTTGTGCTTTTGTCTACGAAATTGGAAGGAAGCAGAGCCGTCGACGACAACGATGACGACAATCCCAATAATGATTAAGAAAAGGTCTAGTGACAATCCCAATAATGATTAAGAAAAGGTCCAGAAAAGGAATCAAGATCCCTTAATTAACCCAAAAGTTTTGACAACTATGGGCCATAGATGTTAGCATCGGGTAGAGTTTGTCGTCATCAAAGTGGTTAGTATCATGAGAAAGATGTGGGAGAGAGATGAGAGAGGCAAGAGTAGTGGACCTTAAAGGCAACATATGAAAAACTAGACTTCAAATGGAAGGGTATCTCGTTTTGATGCAATTAGTCTGACGGATAAGGAAAAGGTCCCACAAGATCTTAATGAGGAAAGGGAAGCTGATAGAATCTTCCATAAGGAGGGGGAAAACACTCATACATCACGCAAGAATAAGATTAAAGGGAAACGACAGAATGTTCAAGTATAGGATCAGAAAGGGACTAAAGAATATCTTGACCTTAATCAGAAAACACCCATGCATAACGTGACTAACCGGGGGAAGAAGGAAAGGGACTTTCGAAGGTAAGAGGGAAACACGAGGGTTAGAGCAACTCCAATGGGAGTTGCCAAAAATGAGTGTCGAATGCCGGAATTTCGACCACTGAATAGTGTTTTGACACCCGTGAAACCGGTATTTTCTTGATGGTAGGTGTGAAATGGGGTGTAATTTAATAATTCAATATTTTATTAAAAATATGAGTCAAACTTGCTAAATATGGGATGAATATAAGTAGTTGAGAGGGAACGATGGCCTTCAGCCGTATTTTGCAACACTCTCGATTCTCTGCTCCAAAGTTGCCAAATATGTCACCCCCAGGAAACCACTGGATGACATTTTGCCATCTACGATATGCCACCTCGTTAGACCTAATTTTTTATGCTGAGGTGCCATTTTAGCGGGTTATGGGGATGGCCTTTGCGTGTGCTAAGTTGGGTTGCTCTTGGGCTCCAAGCCAATGAAAGGAGTGGTAGGTGAGACAAAACATTGGGTTGTAATGGAGTATACAAGACCCCGAATCACGAGAGAAAAGATGAATCAGCACCTAGAATCCCCAAAATGAAACATATCGATTGAGTGGGAAATCATAATCTATTTAGAACATCATTAGGACCCGTTGTTAAACCGAGGGATGGACAACATGGTAGAGGGATTTGGTAATTCTTGATAGAGGAGGCAAGTAGTGGCCAAGGAGAGTTACAAGCCATAGTGTTTTAAGCTTGTAAGGGGTAACCCCCATCCTTGAACCAAACTAGAAACAATTGTGCTTTGTTAAAAATAGTAAATATCGATATTAGAGATATATTTTTAAAATTCTAAAATAGAACATCTTATTAGGTTTTCATTTGTTTTTCGTAATTTAGTCGTCATCTTGGTGCGATGTGTGGTCGTCGTCGTCTTGGTATGTCGTGTGGTTATTGTTGTCTTGATGCGATGTGTGGTTGTGTTGTTGTTATGGTGCGATGTTTATTTGTGTGAGGGCAATTCAGATGAACAAAGTATATATAATCAACGATAAGACATCGAATCAATGGTCGTCAATATGTTGTAGAATTGGAGTTATAGGTATTCTAGTCACAATAGTAATATCAAATGTGTAGGTTCGACTATCAAATATATAGGTTTTGAATCGATTTATTATGCTATTAACTTGGATGTTATCTCATCCTTTATGGTTTTTAGCGATTTTGATTATATGTTTTTATTGATGTATTGCTAGTTTATATCAATAAAATTAATTTTCTTTTATAAAAAAACGCCAAACAAAAAACTAAAAAGTGAAGTATATATAACTTCGTCTTAAATATAGTACGCTCTTTAATTTTGAAAAAGGTTTTATGTTCATCTATTTATATGTTTTTTTGAAAAGGGAAAGGACTAATATTCAACGTTTCAATGGACCGCAGCAAGGTTGGAAATATCGGTTTCGATGGATATATTGGTACTTGCATTTTATGGATATATCGGATATATCGGAGATATATCGATGAATCTTACATGAATATCGATATAAGTAACAAAAATGCTGAAATTCATAATATAAAAGTACTAAAAGTAACATTAATAATCAAATATATACATTACATTGAGTTTTTAAAATCAAAATGAGATTGAGTGTGACTCAGTTGTAACATTTGATGGATAGATCAATCTTGGTAAAAAACTGATATATGCAAGGCATGGTGTTTGATAATATTCTGAATCAAACATATCATGCATAAATATTTGGCTGTATCTACAACTTCTCAATGGATAGGAAATTAGATTAATCAGCATCTTTGTTTCAAACTATTAACTAACATTATTAATTTATTGTATATTATTACTAAATTAAACTAATTTTAAAATATGAAAACTTCATATAATACTATGAATTTATAATATGCATACACAATATTAACTAATATATAACTTGATTTTTAAAATTAACAAACATGAATGTTAAATTTATTAATATATTATTACTAAAATTAATAATTTAAAATATGAAATAATCATATAAATATCAAATTAACTATATATGATTATTAAGAAGATATCACAAAGAAAATTTTTTGGTGAAAATGAAGATTGGATAGTAGAAAGGGTGTGATCAAATTAAATAATTTTAGAGGTATTTATAGATTTTTTGGTCAATAACTAGTTGGTTGTTAATATTTGTAATTTAATTATAACCGTTGGATTTAATTTTGGTGTAAATATGATTAGATCTTCTTTAAACCGTTGGGATCAATCCATAACCGTTGGATCAAGTTAGGATTTCAAATCTGGTCATTTGGATATATTTCCGATATATCCCGATATATCGCCGATATTCTACCGATATTTCCGATATATCTCGATATGTCTTTGATATTTTGAAGCAAAAAATCCCACTTGCACGCGTGTGTGTTTACCGCTGCGAAATTTGTGAAATTTGGTTCCGATCTGATATATCGGCGAAATATCAGCAAAATTTCCGATTTTTCCCTCAAACGAATTTCCATAAGCGATTTCGCCGGTTATGCGCGATATCGATATTTCGCGATATTTGGTTGAAATATCCGAGAAAATTCTCATCCATGGACACTTTGATCCACACCGGGTGGAGTAAAGTTCAAAGACCTGCAAAGATCTCACAAATAAGATGAGCCAGACAACGGCAAACAAAACTGACAACAATGGTGGAACAAATACACCTAAGAACAAAGCAAAAACCCTAACAAAAAGGCAAAAAACCAAGGCCCTCAAAGGACAAGGTGAAAAACACCAAAAAAAAAAAAAAAAAAAAAACAAAAACAACCTAAAACAAATAAACATAAACTGTGCCTCAAAACCTAGGGGTCCGTTGACCAATTGTCAACCCACGGAAGATTTGTGGATGTTGAGTAACTCGATACCACACTGTTGTGTCCTATTTACCAAGACCCATAATTTAATAAAAATTGGACAGAGTTTCCTTTGTACGAGGAGCTTTACTCGAAATACAACCTGTAGGATATACAATAATATGATCCATCCGGGGCCTAATATAACCTGACCAATGTCTTTGAGGTCCATTTATGAAGTAAAGTATTTTCAGTGCCCATTTATCCATACTAAAAAAATATACAAGACTATGTTATAGTTCTTAAGGTTTAATTACAACCTTTTTATGCAAATACATGTTAGAACTAGTTCGTTCCAAACATCTTTACAAAGCCAGAATCTGACTTTCTTCACAATTGCGGCCTCGAGTGAGCGCCGTCCACCGAGGTACTCCTTGCACTTGAAAGGAGGATCCCATAAAGGGTGAACTACGTCCCGATGAAGTAACTCCTATAAAAATTTGCTCGCACAGTGTATATCTGATAATTAGTATTATGGTCATTCACATTCACATTCAAGTAAAAACATGCAATTTCTACTATGGAAATTCTACATGTTATGAAATGAGATGAGACTTCGATCATGTACCATGAAGTCGCCGACTCCTCTTTACCGAGTCCTTATTGAGTCCACCACCTGTGCGATGTCGAGAAGTGTGATAAAACCCATCATTTATGGATTACATCCAACCAGTCATTTCTGACAAAAATTCATTTGTTTTTCAAACCAAAAGCTTTTTGGATCTTACCTGTGATTATTTATATTCAAATCATGCGTCTTTTTTGTGGTATGAATTTTGAAGTCTCACCGTGAAGCCACTTAAACACTTCCCTACGCTTTCACGGGCTTTCATCGTTGGACATATGTGTAACAAAAAATAACGGGGCTTTCACCCGAGGGGGTATCTATCCATACTTGCTATTACTTGACACATAGTTTCATTTTTATGTATGCAACCGTGCGACCTTGTTGGACGTTGTTCCCATCGTGCAACCCGCGATCAAACACGAGCCACGGTATTGATTATAACCATGCACTCACACCCGACATGCGATGTCCCCATGCATATGCAATGTGATGTGCCATTTCATCTATACCATGTCACACCTTATATGATGAATGCTATATGGGCGATTCTACTCATGCATATCACTTGTGCATCATGGACAATTATATCCAATCAACATAAAATTTCCAACGATCCGCATTTCATGTCAACATATTTGCACACACATATATCAACATTAATAAGTCATCACCAATCAAGCAATGACATACTTTATCCTCTAGGCCAAATTGTGACATAACATGTCCACAAATAGGCTACAAACAAGCCATGCAATGGCCTTATCCATACACAAACTCATCACATGTCAATACATTAGGACACACATATTGACCTCGATCATTTACTCTGAGCATGTCCACTCAAGCTCAACAATGACAACTTGATCCTAAAGACCAGTTGTGGCATAGAGATGCCCACAAAAAATTCCACACAATAAGCCATAATAGACCACAGAATAGTTTCGAACTCAGTTAAGAAACTAGTCCCCTAACAGTCCCAAAATCTGGATACAAACCATTAAATAACTTAAGCTGTAGCAGCCCCGAAAAATGGACCATAACATGAGCTATACAGGTCCAATTTGGGTGATTCAAAAGCCTCCATCAAGTTTACAGATGCAGCTATAATTTCCATGCAGAACACTAGTCCAAATTCTATTTTTCCCAACGGAAATCGATCTGGCTGGAAACGGTGTATGGGGTCGAGCAGGCGACTGTGGCGGTCTGGAAAATGGACCATAACTTGAGTTATAGAGGTCCAATTTAGGTGATTCAAAAACCTAACATCAATTTCTCAGATGCAGTTACAATTTCCATGAAGGATATTAGTCCAATTTCCCCATTTTTCTCCATCAAAAATCAGTCACAAAATTTGAATGACATGTAAGTCAAAAGCGGGGCAACTGTGGCGATCCACGAGAAAAATGGACCATAACTTGAGTTATAGGAGTCCATTTTGGGTGATTCAAGCCTAACATCAGTTCACATTGTAGCTACAAGATTTCCATGAAGGAACACTAGTCTAAATTTATCTTTCTAACCAAAGAAATTAGTCTCAAAATCTGGAAGTTTCATAGGGCCAAAAGCAGTGACGACCTGACCCAGTCGATAGCAGCTAAAGAGCCATAAAACCTGATTTTTCAACCCAAACAGCCCCTAAGGAGCTATGGAACCGGATTATCAGTCTAAACAGCCCCTAAGGAACCTTAAAACCTGAATTTTCAAACCAAACAACCCCTAAGGAGCTGTAAAAACTGATTTTTCAGTCCAAACAGCCCTTAAGGAGCTATAAAAACTGATTTTTTTTAACCTAAACAACCCTTAGGGAAAAAAACACAACCAAACAGCTCTTAGAGCAGAAAATAAACCAAAGTAGGAAGAATTCCTACCTCTTAGAGTGTAGTAGCATGGGTAGGAAGCCTCCCTAACCTGAAATCTTTGATTTCCCGAAATCTCCTCCCTTGGATCTGATGAAATTCTTCATTTTTGGTAACCAGCCCTTGTCGAGTAGATGAACTTTCATTCTTGGCCCAACGAATTCTGACCAATCAATCTCCATAGATTATAGAGAGAAGTTGGAGCTCTCTCTCACTCTCTCTCTAACGTTTTCCCTCTAGCAGAAAATCTGCTCCTTTCCCCCTCCAAATTTGATTTTCTACCTTTGACTTAAGTCTTAAGGAACCGTACATCAGCGCCACGTGTCGCGTTGGTTTTGGGTCGTTACGTCGAAACAATTTATTTCATCACCGGTTCGAGTTCAATTTATTTTAAATGAACTTTACTTAATATATTTTCTGAGATTTTTCTCAAAAATCCCATTTTAGGATTCACTTAGGCACCAGCGCCCAAATGGTGAAAATCCGACTATGTGTGAAATTTACTTGAAGTCGTGCGGGTAACTAGATTTCGCAAGACGAATCCAACGGTGAGGTCTGTTTCATCATCCGAGATCTAGAAAATTATAGATTTGCAACCTGTGTTATAGCGGCAATTTACTGATTTGCCATTATTTTCAGAAAAATTTAAATTTACTTGGGTTTTACAGTAACCCTAACAAAAGAAAAATGAACAAACTATGAATCGCCAAAGCACATCGAAAGCGCAGAGATCAAAGCACCATGACCCAACCCTCCACCACTTAGAGCCAATCTCACTAACTGAAGGATGCAGAATCCACAGACCCAACTGACACCGGACAAGTGGCACATTGGAAGTCGAGATTCTACATCCCCAAATAAGTAAAGTATGATTCAATGTATATCCTATAATTACAAATATATACTATTTATTTTTAGATTGATTCTAGGATTTATCTATACCTAGTTTAGGTTAGTCACCAAATTTGTCTTAATTCATTTATATTATTTATACCTTGTGATTCAACGAAGATAGTGAATTTAATCTTCCAACCTTAAGTCTTACGCATGGTATCGAGTACGATCTAGACCTCCCTTCTCTGAGTCATCAATTCACCTCCCTCTTGGCTTGTATTCTTCCACTTTCTCTTTTTATTTCGGCACTACTCTAACAACATCATGACTTAGACAACAATAATGCCATTCAATTCCTCATATTCCACTTCATCTCGCACCATCGTATTATCTCGAGTAAAACATCGCCAACTCACCTTCACCAAACTACATGTCTGGCAGTTGAAGCTATCCTCATTAGCTATGACCTCTACAAATACTTTGATGGCTCTCATCCTTGTCCCCCAGCCACGACTCGCTCGGCAAGGAAACCCCAAATCCAGACTTTCTCTCATGGATTCGCCAAGACAAACTACTTTTTAGTATCCATTTCGGCTCCCTTAATCCTCGATTCAACAATCCACCACCTCCCGTGACGCATGGCTCACCCTTTCCAACACATATGCTCGTCTATCTTGTGGGCATATCAAACAAATCAAGGACCAACTCAAGACTGTCGTCAAGGGTTCCTAGACCTTCACCAAATACATGCACTTCATCAAGTGCTGAGCTAATCAACTTGCGGCTCTTGGGAAACTGCTTGACCATGAGGATCTTATTGATAGAATCTTGGATGGCTTGGATGAAGAGACTACAAAATCCATTCTTGTGTGTCGAGGTTGACACTCGATTCTTTTGAGATTGCAGAATTGATAATGCGGAATTGGCACTAAAACACTTTCGCCGATCCCAGGTCACTCTCGTTCCTTGTCACTTGCCAACATAGCCTGGGAGCCCCACATGAGTGGGACCATGTCCTGTTCGTTCAGTATCCGGTCATCTTGCTTCGGGCTCCTCGACCTTGCGTTAGGCCTCTGGCCAGACCTCATCACAATAGTGATCTCGCCGTGCCTTGGTAAGTGCGAGGTTGCGGGCCGATTGGTCACTCGGTCGGTCGTCTCTCTGCCAGCGGGGTGTCGACCTCCCTACACATGAGCTCCTTGCCCACCAGCTCGGACCTCGCGGCTGCCTTGATCGCCGGTGGTACCTTATGGCTCATGTTGCCACCTCTCCGTCTTCGACATCACCACCATGGTTACTTGACACTGGTGCCTTTCATCATGTCACCGCCGACCTCAACAACCTCAATCTCCATACTCCCTATGATGGTTTAGATGACGTTGTCATTGGTGATGGTACTGGGTTACATATTACACAAAATGTTTTATGTGTTCCTAACATGAAACGAAATCTTATATCTATCTCACAATTTTGCAAATCAAACAAAACATTTGTTGAGTTTTTACCCTCTTCTTTTCATGTGAAGTTGCGAGGTGAGCGATACTTATTCACGGCCTGATGGTGTGTATGAATGACCGACAATCCTTCCACCTCCATCATTGCATTCTCTAGTGTCAAAGCCTCACCTTCTGATTGGCATCATCGATTAGGCCATCCTTCCGAGCCCATTCTTTGGCATTTAGTTTCCCACTACAAGTTGCACATTGTGTCTGCCTTATCGTCTTCTTTTCATTGTAATGACTATTTTTTTTAATAAAAGTCATAAGTTACCTTTCTCTCAATCCACCATTGTGTCTTCAACTCCACTGCACATTATCTTTTTTGATGCATGGACATCTCATATTCAATCGTCTGACAACTTCAAATACTACGTTGTCTTTGTTGATCACTTCACCCATTATATCTAGCTCTACTCACTCAAACGCAAGTCCGATGCCAGTTTTATTTTTCCCCGCTTCAAATCAGTTGTTGAAAATTTCTTCAAACAGAAAATCATCCCTCTTTTCTCGGATAATGGGGGTGAATACACGGGTCTGTCCACCTTTTTAGCCACCCATGGCATGTCTCACCATACATCTCCACCACACACTCTAGAACACAATGGTTTCTTTGAGCGTCGCCACTGTCACATAGTTGAAACCGGTTTGGTACTTCTTTCTCGGGCCTCTCTTCCCATTTCCTTTTGGTCATATGCCTTTCTCACCGCTACATATCTCATTAATCGTCTCCTCACAAATACCCTACAGATGTCCTTTCCATATCACAAGCTATTCGGGTCTCCTCCCAATTATTCTAAACTCCGTGTCTTTGGCCGTTTATGTTATTTATGGCTTCGATCTTACTTAGTGCATAAACTCGCTCCTTGCTTCGCCCCTTGTGTCTTCCTTGGCTACTCGCTTACCCAAAGTGCCTACATCTGTTATGATCCTTTCACTACCAAGATGTATCACTCTTGTCATGTTCACTTTGTTGAGTCTATCTTTCCCTTGTCTGGGGTCCAACCTTCCCTTCTCGGTCTACTGAGTCTACCATCTCCACATAGTTCTCAATCACTATTGTCGACTGGCCACCTCCCGGCACCTCGGCTGCTGATCCACTGCTGCCTTGGTGCATGGGTCCTCGCCCCCTGCTCCTCAGATCGAACCTTGGTCGGTGTCCCAGAATGCCCGAACTGAGCCCTCCACCCGTCATATCCTACGATCTTCACTAATAGTCCATTATCTGGTTCCCCATCGCGAGTTGTCACCTGCTCGAGCACCCAAGCTTCCATTACTATGTCCTATTGCTCGAGAACCCGAGCCTTCCCTGCCAAGCCCCATTCCCCTCACCTCCCCTCAAATCACTTGTTCTCACCACAACATTCACAAACTAGTCCACAAACTCACCCTCTTTGCCCAACTAGACTGTGTCCTTGAACCGACCTTTGTAACCTATGCCATCAAAGACCCTAGATGGCGCATGACCATGTCGAAAGAGCTTGATGCCCTTGTTCGGAATGACTCTTAGGAATCGGTACCGCCCGAGTCGGCTCAAAACATTATGGGCTACAAGTGGATCTTTCGAATCAAACGCTTACCCAATGGTTTTGAGGACAGGTACAAAGCACGACTGGTTGCTAAGGGGTCTTAGTAGAGACCTGACATTGACATACCTTCAGTCCGGTGGTGAAACCAATCACTATTCGTTTGGTCCTCCCTCTCGCCACTAGTCACGGGTGGTGCCTTTGTCAGCTCGATGTCAACAATGCCTTCCTTCAGGGCACCCTTACAAAGGATGTGTTCATGAAGCAACCACGGAGCTTCCGCGGACGCGATCATCCAAATGTTTATTAAACCGCCGGCGCCATCTCGGGCATGGTACAATCCAAGGAACAAATGTCGGTGCCACGGATATATCGGTACTTAGATTTTATGGATATATCAGAAATGTCGGTAAATATCGGTGGATATTTTGACAAAAATATCGGTAAAGCGAAAATCAACAAAAATACTTTGAAATTCATGGAAATACTTTGTTGAATTATAAAAAAGACATAAATAAGCAAATATCTGATTGTTGAGAAGCGATATTCCCATTATAATTTATCCAATAAATTATACAATAGTCATTTAAGAAACCAAAATGAAGGCCAATGTGGCTCCATCACATTATTTGATGAAGGATCCCATCTTGATAGAACAATATTCATACAAAGATCTTCAAAATATTGAGATAAATCACAAAGAAAAAAATAATTTGAGAGTCAAATGGAGTTTGGATGTGTATAAATGAGTTTGTAAAGAGAATTGTATGATTTAAGAATTATTTATGAATTTTGAGTTAAAATAGCCATTTGATTTTGATTTTGAAAATATCGCCGATATATCTCCGATATTTTCGATATTTTACCAATATTTTACTGATATATCTCCGATATTTACCAATATATCTACGATATTTATCAATATATCTCCGATATTTATTGATATTTTACCGATATTTTTCCAGAAATTCCAGCACATGCGTGTGTGAGATATGCTTTGGATATTTCGCTGAAATATCAAAAAATTTCTATATTTAGCGAAATATCGCGTGATTTTCAGATTACAGCGAATTTTTCCAACCGGCTAGGTTGACAAAATCTTCGACCGACCGATATATGATATTTCAACGATAAATCGGCCGATATATCCGATTTTTTGTTCCTTAGGTACAATGAGCTAAAACAATTTTTACTTACCTCGGTTTTAAGACTCCCTTGAGATACTTCCTATTCATCCCCCATTAGCTCTAGTTATTTATCTGCTAGTGTATGTTGATGACATTATCATCACAGGTAACAATCCATTAGATGTTCAACACTTCATCACCTTGCTCTCTGCTTGGTTTTCTCTCAAGGACCTAGGTTCCCTAACTTATTTCCTTGGCGTTGAAGTCCTCTCTCATCAGCACGACTTGATCCTTTCCTAATGAGTGTATGGCAGGCTCTGCTCGAGCTAGGATGGCGAGCCCACCCCCCGATCTCCACCCAATGCGACCTCTCCCACTTGTCTATTTGATGCGACGCTTTGCACTATCGACCCATACGTGATTTGCACCATTGTTGTGACCCGATTACTTAACATTGACCCAACCAGACGTTGCTCATGCGGTCAATAATCTTTCTCAGTTCTTGCACTGTCCGACAAGTGACCATTGGACTGCTGTCAAGCGTATTCTCCGCTATTTATGTGACACCATTGATCATGTCATTCTTCTCCATCGCCAATCTCCACTTCAATTACATGCCTACTTGGACACTAACTAGGTTGGCAACAAGGATGATTTTACCTCCACCAACGCCTTCATTATCTATCTCAGTCGCAATCCCGTCTCTTGGAGTTCCAAGAAATAATGTATAGTTACTCGGTCCTCCATTGAAGCCGAATACCGATATGTCGCTGCCGCTGCCATGGCTGCTAAGCTTCGTTGGATATCTAATCTCCTTGGGGAGCTTAGCCTCTCCTTTGCTCGAGGACTGGTTATCTGTTGTGACAATGTCGGAGCAACCAACCTTTGCTTGAACTCGGTGTTTCTCTCACGTATGAAACATGTTGCACTTGATTACCACTTCATTCGTGAACAAGTTTAGACTGGTGATCTTCGTGTTACCCATGTTGCTTTCGCGAATCAACTTGGAGAGACGCTCTCACCAAACCTCTACCCCTCACTCGTTTTCATCAGTTACTACTCAAGATTGGTCTCTCCTCTTGGAGCTCTAACTTGCGGGGGTATATTGGAGAATTAGATTCTACATCAAAATAAGTAAAGTATGATTCAATGTATATCATGTAATTACAAATATGTAATATTTATTTTTAGATTGATTCTAGGATTTATCTATACCTAGTTTAGGTTAGTCACCAAATTTGTCTTAATTCATTTATTATTTTGGTGTTGATTCAATGAAAAAATGAATTTAATCTTCAACCTTCACAGGTCTTCCTCATTTGTATTAGAGGTTTAGGCCACAGATTTGAAGAACTAGAACCTGACGCTCCTGGATTCGATGGCAGAGACACCCCTCGCGCAGATGGAAACCAAGCCCGACAAGTAGCCACCCTCGGCAAATCAGTGGCTTTGGAAGCAACAGCCAAGGCCAGCAACAAACCCACTCAACGCACGTCCAAGAATGGATTGTCAAAACACATCCCCTCGGCTGAGTAGGCGTAGCGGGAGCCACAACTAAAGAAGAATACAAAATCAAGAAAGAAAAAGCAAGGAAGGCTCTCTCTCAAGAGGTAGTAATGAGTTTTGGCCTTTTATCTATTTATACTTAATAAAGTAAATATTATTCTCCTTTTGATTTATATAATGAGAATCGCCCTTTATATATATACCTTATATATATATATATATATATAATATATATATATATATATATATATATATATATATATATATATATATATATATATATATATATAAAATAGACCTTTATAGCTTTAATACATATATGTGGGATTTAGAGTAGCCATGCTTATAAAGTCACAAGAGCTTAACAGGTGGTTTTATCATGAACAAATTTAAGGTGGTGTTTGTTTTTTGACTTTTAGTTGAAAGTAATTTGCTTTACATTTAGCATGTTTGTTTTTTTTTTTAAATATTTCATGATTTATTGGTGAATTTTTAAAAAAAATTCTTCAATATAAAAAGCAAAAAAAACTTAACTCTATTATTAAGTCGAAGAAAAGTTCTATTTAGCATTAACAAAAAAACAAAAACCCCTAAAAGTCATGACTGGATATTCCTTTTTACCATCATTTAAAAGTATATCTCTAAAAAGACAAGGGACAATTGTACTTGAGGCATTTTATTTTAAAATACAAGCAAAGTAGGTACCAAGAATTTGAATTGCATTCTTCAACACCTTTCAATAAAAAATAATTGTTTTTGAGGAACAAAAGTGATGAGTAGGCAAAAATTTCCGAAAATGCTCCTCTTAGTAATCCAACTAATATTCCAACTGGAATAAAAAAACAAGAAAACATAAAAGGAATAGTAGTCAGCCCTAATTCCTTCATCTTTCATCTTCCCCCAACTTTGTATTTCTTTTCTTTTCTCGTCTTCATCTTCTCGATCCTTAAGACGAAAGAAAAAAAAAATCCTAAGTGTTGTTAGTGCCGGCTCAGTGAAACTGGCTGTATTTAACCACAGCCGTGGTAGTGTTGCCCCTATTTGTCAAAACCCCCCTTTCTCGTCGGCACCTTCCTCTAAAGGTAAGGGGTGTAATTTGCGTTTTAGTTTCTTGAAAAATCGTCTTTTGTTTTGGATGGATGAGTGGTTGCAAAAATAAAAGTGATTGTGAAGATTAATTTGATATAGTAGGTACCACTTGTTGACATGTTTGTGTAAATGTTATCTATAGCCTAATTTTTGTATTAGTATTAATCTAACAATCGTAGATGCGACATCAATAGGCATTAAATTTTCTGTAACAATATCAGGTACTACCTTAATGGAAGGGTCTATAAACCCTTTTCCCTTTGACCCAAGTGCATAGGTATTAGTCTAATATAATGAAAGTACTACCTTAATGTAATGTAGGTACTACCTTACAAGTATCAGGTACTACCTTAATAGAAAGGCCTTAAACGCCTATTTACTACATATTGCTTTCTAAATACTCAGTTCTCATCTCATTTATATTTCATGAAATGCGTGAATTATAATTGGACTCCTCAATGCAAAACAAAATTAATTATATATGTGAAATGTTTAGGCATTCTCACTTCGTGTGAGCATGATGTCCTTATCTGGGGAAAAAAGTGGTAATGAGGTTATCTATAGTAATGTTTATGTCAAAATACACCCACACCCCTTTCTCTTTGACCCAAGTGCATAGGTACTAGTATAATATAATACAAGTACTACCTTAATGTAATGTAGGTACGACCTTACAAGTATCAGGTACTACCTTAGTAGAAAGGCCCTAAACCCCTATTTACCACGTATTGCTTGCCAAATACTCAGTTCTCATCCCATTTATAGTTCATGAAATGAGTGAATTATAATTAGACTCCTCAATGCAAAACCAAATTAATTATATATGTGAAATGTTTAGGCATTCTCACTTCGTGTGAGCATGAGGTCCTTAGCTAGGGAAAAAAGTGGTAATTAGGTTATCTCTAGTAATGTTAATGTCAAAATACACTCACACCCCTTACCCTTTTACTGAAGTGCATAGTCTAATATAATGCAAGTACTACCTTAATGTAATACAGGTACTACCTTACAAGTATCAGGTACTATCTTAATAGAAAGGCCTATAAACCCTGACCCACCATAATATTACTTGCAAATACTCAGTTCTCATCCCATTTATATTTCATGAAATGCGTGAATTATAATTGAACTCCTCGATGATTATGAATGATTTAACATTATTATTTAACCTTACAAGAAAACTAAATGGGAAACCATTATGTTGTATTCGTGGGTCGGGAAAAAAGAGTTTGTGAATCTTGGATTGAATGTCCAAAGAGATTCGCGTATAAAGGTGTTCTTTAAGTCTTATGCCAGAGATGAAGCAATGCAAGCATGGGTCCTATACCCACCAAGATGGAAGAGACCTGAAAGATCTACTATATTATGTACATGTTCCAATATAACGAGACATGAAGACAAGAAGTTTATGCAATTTAGTTGCAGTGCATTAGTTATATGTTTCATTCTTGGAAGCTTGATAACAGTGTTGTTCGTTAATGTAATGGGAAATTAAATACTTGTCTAAAGTATTAATATTTCTTGTTTATGTGATGCGATGATTAGTGCCGTGGGTGCGGAATCAACAAATTTATACCTAAATTGCTCCCTCACTGTAGTGCGTAACTCTTTGCTGATATAAGCGATCTAGGATCGAACACGGGGATGGGTTTGTCTTACGAATGACTTGTATAATGGTTGAAAATGGTGAGGCTTTCATTTGGATTTTCGGTTGCATAAAAAGTGTAGTTTGTTATCTAAATGTGACAAATTTAAAATAAGATGTAAAAAGAAGACCTTGAAGTTTTGGGTCACTAGTTTGGTATGATGGGGTTGTAGAGGTGTCCTCGGGTTATTTTCTCACATTAGGGCAAATGACATATAGTCATTTCCAAAACCGTACCTTTGTTTAACTTTAAAAACCAACCCTTAGTAACATTCCTATTTGAACCATAGCATTTACTGAGCATTTAATGTTCATGCAGTTGAAAATAAAGCATTTAACCTACTTTTCGATGGCTCGTAAATGACATCTAATGGATGTCGGTGTATCTACCAGTAAGAATACTGCCGAACCTTACTAAAGCATGCAGTATTGACCAAAGAAAATACATTAATAAATTTAAACCTAGTTTGGAAAGTTTTGAAACACAAATGCAGCGATGCTTCATAAACAGAGGAACACGCAACGAGCCCATCAACCAACCTAAGCGACCTCGTCTTCAAAGGTTTTGAGGCTTAGCGGCTTGTCAGCTGAGTTGTCATCCCTCGAGGGGTGTGGCGCGACTGAAAAAATGAGGGAAAAGAGGAGAAGAAGAGAAAATGGGAGCAAAACAAGGGCGTAAATGGCGCGTGAAATGAAAAGCTGCATTTAGCATGTTCATATCATGGCTTATATAGCCCCACAAACTATGCGAAAATACCAAACTAACTAAATAATATGATTACATTGAGGAAAAAGGGAATTAATTAAAACGGAGTCGTTTGGATCACAAAAACACGATGCAGAATTTTCGTTATGCACAGTAATTTTCGCTATGATAGCGAAGATTCATGCAGAAAATTTAAGCTATGTTAGGAAATTTTATTCTATGTTCTTGAAAGAATTTCGCTATACTGTGAGAATTACTGATCTCTCTTATTGCTTCCTTGCATCCTCCGGCCCACATTATGCATCTCTAGCTTCTTTGCCATCTCGAGCTTGATAAATCGACAAGAATTCATACGAACTTCGGCATAAATCAACACAATTTTGATATGGCTTGATATGATGGTAAAGGTTCTGAAACTGCCAAAACTACCAAAAACAACCTCGAAACAAAATCAGTAGTACTAATCGGACCTGCACATGTCAATCGGCAATTAATATGATTAATGCGCAAAAGCACTCAAGACTATTTTAAATAGGACTCAAATAGCACTTTTTGGAGTGCCCAATCACCCCCAACCGACACATTGCTGGTCATAGCGATGCTAAAAACAATAAGGACATGCAGGCCATCTTTTGCAAAAAGAGTATTACATTCGAAAAGTGTCACGAGTGAAGGCTTTACGTCGAGTATGAAAAAATTTAGCCTTTGTACAAAAAAAACATGAAACAATAGCCATATAGGAACAAGTTTCAGAAATGACATCAATTCCAGAAGTCCTTTGAACTGCAAAATCCTAAGTGTTTTTAGTAACCGGTTGAACGATAAGTTATAAGCTATTCATCTGACAACTTGACTACTACCGGGACCTTAGCGATGACCAACCTAAATAGGTCGGTTACAATCTTATTTCTTGCTTAGTTGTATTGTGGTGCAATCTTTGAAAACCGACTTCACCAAGATCCGTAGGGGTCACGGTGACTTGACCATTGGGTTTGGGGCATCAGTCAAGGATATGTTGACCCGCAGAGCTCTTGAGCTCGCCAGGACTTCAAATGATTTCGAGAATCCGGCTACAACTCGTAAACTCCCACCCCATCCACCCATGTAGCGAACACTAAGTCGGTGACTCTGACAGGTGGCAAGACGCAGGGCTTCAAAGCTTTTGCCATATACCCTTGAATTTGTGTTGGGTTTCTGGAGTAAAGTGTCCGCGACTTTCCATTCTCTTTTTCTTCTTTCTTTTTCTTTTTGCTTTTTCTTTTTCATTTGGAAGACTTCATTGGTCTTCTTTTTGTAGATGGCTGTAGCCTATTATGGGTTGTCGAATCTAAGGCGGTTTTGCAAAGTAAAAGGTATGCGACTTCTCGACCTATTGATGGCTGATGTGCCTTGTGTGTGATTAATTTAAGGTGGATGGATAAGGTTGAATACTTAATTTCAACCAACCAAAACTTAATCATGCATGGAACTATTCTAGCATTATGGTAACATACGATCTTTGCAATTTTCAACTCAGATGGCGAAACACAAAAATCAGGAGCAAAAAATGGTTTGCAAAGGTGTAGAAAAATGTAAATACGCTATAAAGCTTTTGATATAACCAAGTGGCTAGGCTGAAAGCAGCAGCTAAATAATACATACTAATCACAACAAAAAGATCCTTTACTATTTGGCTATCTACATACATCACCAAAACGATCTATACAAAACAAGTAGGCGGAGTTGATAAGCGAAACATAAAACAAATGTGATAGATGACAACAGGCTCTTTTCCCCCAACAAAAAAGTATAACATTATCTCCGCTGCGTAGGGATCGGAAAGCTAGAGAAAGTGCGGCCACCTCCTCGTGGTGGTGTAATGGCTTGGCCAGGTAGATGCGGCTGCCGGCGGCTGCCGGCATATTTGGGAGGCTGCGGAGCGGATACGACGGTGATCCGCAGTAGTGGGAGCGTGTGAGTCTGTCCACGTTGGTAGCGAGGAGGCAGGGTGGCTTTGAATATGAAGAAGCATGGCGTGATTCTGCGCGAGAAGGACCTCGGCTCGAGGGCCCATCCGCTCTCGGCAGCTTGATGCCGTGAAAGTAGCAAGTGCCGGACGGCATTCATACTTGACAAATAACTCCCTAGGCGCGGGGATATGCTCTGGTGACTGTTGTGATGTGGAGGATGGGCCAGCAGTCTCAGGAGGAGCTGAGGCAGTAGGAGGTGGAACTGGAGGAGATAAATTTGGAACCGAGGTCCTCTCCACCTCCACCTCTAGAACAGGCTGCTCACCTACTGTGCTGCCCTCTAGAGCAGGGTCCTTTGCAAAATCATCAAGCGGCCTCCTCCTGCTATTTGTAGAAGAATGAAGTGGCATGTATAAAGACCCTCGATGGATAAAACTGAGGAAAACTCACCGCGCTCTGTCGTGGCTCTCTGAACCAGGATGCTCCCTAGACTGGCTCGGCAACCTCGGCATCAACGGGGAAAAGCCCTGCGCGGAGTCGGTCCTTCGGTGGACCTTCTCCTCGAAGTGTAACAGCGATCATGATAGCTCGGGAGGGGCCCGAGACCGAGAATCCTCGGATATCACATCTGAGCCTTGGTGCATATCTCCCCCTGTGTTGTACATAATCTTTGAAGTGGGAATGAGGTACGGTCAGGAAGTGTGGTCCGAGGGCATCTGAGGAAAATTTCTTGGGCGGGAAGGTATGGTCCGGTAGGTGGTATCTCGGCGAGAGGCGAGACCATCTCTCTGTGATGGTGAGAGACCACGTAGATGGTCTGTGGAACCTCACTAAAACCATTAGCGAGAGCCCAGAAGTACGTAATATCTGCGACTCGAGTACTGTCTGCGGTGTGTCGATCTTGGGTCCCGGATACCCATCTTACTAAGCGCTCCTCGGGATGTCATAGTGTGATTAAACTCAAGCACCACCCGGGGATAGAAAAACTGCCTCGGAGTCATGAATGGCAGTAGTGAGTATCGTTGGATCAACAGTCGAAACTACGAATCGGCAGTCCCATTGTTAATGTCGATTTATCGTAGTATGACTCTCAGTGGGATCAGCAGCCTTACGAAGATTGGCGTTCCACGGAATCGGATCGCGGCTAAACATCGGCACGATCCTCGAAGCGGGGATAACTCGGGGCGGCGAACTTCGTCAGCGGGAGGCGGCGACTGCAGTGCGAACCGAGCTTCGCCCGGGCGGATGTCGGGGCCGCCTGGAAGGCGGGGCCTCGGCGTGGTCTCGGATTATAGGAGAAGGCGGGGGTTCTGCACGGGTCACGATATCCACGGATGGGGCTCGAGAGCTGAGCCTCCTCTGGGGAAATAGAAGCGAGGGGGCGGTGCGGGTGGGTGTCTCACGCGTAGCAGGTCGGGAGGTGAGCATTTGGCTGGATGTGCTAGCGCCATCTCTCGAAGTCTTGAAGGCCCCGGACCTGGGCTGTGCGATGGGCTCCATGGGTGCGAACCATGATGGGCTGAGCGAAGTGCGGGGAGCGAGGGTGGTGCGGGGGCTCGGCTTTGTGGTGTGCGAGGCGGCGGTGGACTCTGGTGTGCAGGGGCTCTTGCAAAGCAGGGCTCGGTGATAGGGGGTGGCTCGGTGGTTGTGACTCCTAACGGGAGGCTCGGCCATCTGTTTGGGAATGGGAGGCGCGCGGCTCGGGCTTGGCATAGGGGCGGCTTTGGTGGGACGGTGGTGGGTGGGTGCGTGCAGTGGTCTTGGGGCAAAGCTCGCGGGGCACGGGAGGGAGGCACTCGCTTTGGGCGGCTCAGGAGAAGATGAAGGCCGGATAAAAATGAGGGGGGAGGGAGGAGGACCTTTACAAGAAATATGTTGGTGTTGAAAGGTCTCCTGAAGCCCAGGCGAGTAGGAGGATAAATTTCGCTATTATTCTTGAGAATTTATGCCACTACCTTAACATATTCCCCTACAAAATAAAAAATAAAATAAATTTAAATAAATTAAAATAAAAAATAATATAAAAATAAAATAAACTAAAAAAAAAAAAAACTAAAAAAAAACTAAAAATTGACTTTAATTAAACTAAAATCAAAATTTTGAGCTACAGTTTGGTCTCGAGTGGAGACCCAGGCAAACTCACTGTCTTTCGGGGTTTCATTCATGGAGGATCGAGGAGGGAGGAGCTCGCTGCGCTGTAGTGATGTGTGTTGCCGATTGCCTTCATGCTCTGACTCCCTTTGTATTTGAGCTTCTTTTCACTTGGTGGTCTTTGGGGGAATAATTGGCTTTGCGGGAGTGAGCGTGCAGTCAATTCTCCATCATTTGCTACTTTTCTTCATCAATTCTTCACATGGTTGTGACATTTGGTTTTACTGCACTTGGACAGTCGCCAAACTTCATACGAATCGTGCCTCGTCTTCTAATGACTTGTGCTTGTTGCTTTCGGGTGAAAAATGTTGAGCTCGGTGTCATGTTGCCAAATGTGAAATTTGCATGACTCCATTCCGGCAATTGATTATCGCATTGGAAGTGGCCCGAATGGCCTTCAGGGATGATGGGTATGAGTTGGGCTGATTACTGTCGAGTTCGGTATCAAGCACTACAAAATCCGGGTAGTAGAGATTTGTCCACCTTCACGATACATCCTCAACTATGCCCTTAGGAATTTTTGCAGGTGATCGACTAAGGATAGAGTGGTGTTGGTAGGCTTAAGCTCACGAGCCTAGCGCATATGCGGAGGTATGGCGGTGGGTTTACAACGACCCTCAAACTCTAGCGTGCTTTTTATCATGCAGGATTCCTCCAATGTTGGTGATATTGTGAGATCACGGATCCTTATGTATTTCAGGGGTCTTGCTCTGAATGATGGCATTGACACGCTTTCATTAGGAAGGCTTTCGCTGATACTTGACTCTTTTGGCCAGTGCACGGGTCCTTAATTTTATATGTTAGGACACCTTAATCATGTCAACGATGGGATATTTACCTTCGCTTGCCTTAGCACCTCCCAAATTTCAGTTTGATTTGTGATTTTTCTTTGCCTCTAAGTGCTTGAGAAATGGAGGGCATGTTTTCTTCATTGAATACTTCTCGGTGTATTCTCTCGGTCGACTTCCTTTTCTTTCTGGTTTCTTTTAGCAATCTTGGTATTAGTTTGCTTTCAAATTTCTTTTCCACTCCTCAAGTGATGATGGCCTTTACTTCATCCATTCTTGCATTGGGATCAGGCCCGGATCTATCTCAATATAATTCCCCCCAGGGTTTCTTGTGTCTGCGGGAAGGGAATTTCCCTTTTTCGAGGACCACCTGGCTGGCTAGTTAGACAACTTTGGTAATGGAACTTTGCAACTCGGAATGCATGTTGTCTAACTACATTGAGTAGGCTCTCTACTCTTTCAATTTTCTGTTGAGGTTTGGACATTGATGGCTTTCTACTCCTTTACAAAATTTACCCACCACTTCTCAGGTCGAAGATGAAACGCTCAGTGAAGGAAGAAGGTGGAGGTTTGTTCTTCTTTGTTGTCTTGAGGTGGAGCAAAGCTGGCTGGCATTAACCTCTGAGGGGCATATCACGCGGGGGTTTTGGCTTATGATAGGTCGGATGATTCCTCAATTGGGGTTATAGGTGTTATTTTGCCATAAGGAGCATTTGTAGGTGGCTTATTTTGACCGAAGACATGGGCATGCTCTTCGTTAATTCCCTTACTAAAGAGGCTAACGGACGGTGCTCCCAGGGGTGGCTATTTGGCCCGACAATTAAAACAAGCTGGGTGAGATGCAGGCAATTCATTCCTTCGCTTGCACTTCATGCGATTTCTCATTTTCAAGCTCCTCCGACAGCGGGTCAAAGTGGTGGAGTTTTGCTTTCATCTCGTGTCTTCGAAGGGCGTAAATGCCTCCTTTGGTGGGTCGAAGGCCTCATTCTTTTCTGCCTCCCATGGAGTTTGGCTCCATCCCATCCTTGAAGTTTCAGCCACATAATTTAAAAAGTCATGGCTTCGTGCGGGTTCTTACCGGAAAGTCCCTCACACATGGTTTCCAACAGTTGATTCATGGTGGAGACATACCATCATATAGAAATGATTCACCGGCATCCATGTATCAAAACCGCTGAATTGTGGACATGCAACGATGGTCTCCATGAACCTCGACATTGATAAAACTCTCATTGTCATAGAAGTAGAATAAGTAATAGATCTGCCTCTTTATTTGTTGGTCTTGGTTGTCTTGAAAAAATTTCGCTAAAGTCGACGAAGATCGGCCCGATTTCCTAATTGAATTCTCGGCCTCGATGAATTGAGCCATATTTTGCTTTGTCTTTGAGGTTAATGGGAATGCCTTCAACTGACAAATCCATATCGGTTACACCCTCCTTAAAGTTATGCATACTTCCTCAAAATCGGGATGTGTGTGTATGGATTTTCATTTCTATACCATGAAAAAGTTGGGAGTAGGGGGCACCGAGATAAGATCTCACGCCACATCCTCAATGGGTGGTATGATGCGGGAAGGTGCACTAACTCTGGGGAGGGTGTGTGGTCCCTCTCGTTGACTTTTGTCTGTTGCATTGGATTCATAGGAGTCTTCTGGCCGACTTTCTTTGTTATCAGTAGAGGATCCATTGCTCTTGTGCACAGGCTTTACAACTTTGCTTGGTGGTGCACTAACTCTTTCACGGTCTACGATGTCGTCTATCCACGATGCATAAACACTTGTGACACAAAAAGAGACAAGCGAAGAACAACAAAAAGGCTTGCCAAGGTCGTGTTAATAATAAAAAAAAAATGAGGCGTGATAATAAAAAGCAGACCGGCGTGGCTGAGTAAAAAAAACTTGAAATTCTAAATAATGAAATTCAAAAAGGTTTAAAAGGTCACCAATACTTGTAATGAGGATTACAAGTACCCATCAACTCATCATCTGTAGTTTGGCCCCATCCCTGACAACGGCGCCATTTGATTCGTGCCACAGTAGGGGTGCTGGAATCAACAAAATTTATACAAGTTGCTCCCCTACTGAAGTAGCGTAACTCTTGCGTTATAAGCATTTCTAGGATAATTTCTGAGGATAGGTTTTAAGTCTTCAAATGACTTGTATAATGATTCATTTACAGTGAGGTTCAAAATGGTGAATTTGGTTTGGATTTTGGGGTTTTGGTAAAAACAGGGGAGTTGATTGTTTAAAACTGAAAATGAAAACAAGTTAAAAAAAAAATGTAAAATAGAACCCCTTGAAGTGTCGGGCCACTGGTTTAGGGTTTTAAGGCAACCAACATGTCCTCTGGTCTTTTTCCTCGCGTTGGGGAGGATGACATATAGTCATTTCCAAAACCGGATCTTTGTTTAACTTTAAAAACCAACCCTTAGTAACATTCCTATTTGAACCATAGCATTTACTGAGCATTTAATGTTCCTACAGTTGAAAATAAAACATTTAACCTACTTTCAATGGCTCGTAAATGACATCTAATGGATAATCGGTGTATCTACCGTGGAATACCTTGCGAACCCTAAAGCATGCCAAGTATTACGACCAAAGAAAATACATTAAATAACATTTAAATAGTTTGGAAAGTTTAGGAAACACAAAAAATCTGTGATACCTTCATGAAAACGAGAGAAAAGACACGCAAACCCACATCAACCAACCTAGCAACCCTCCTCTTCAAGGTTTTGAGGCTTAGCCAAACATCCTTTGAGTTGTCATCCTCAAAGGGGTGTGTTTGGTAGCCTAGAAAATGAGGGAAAGAGGAGAGAGAAGAGAGAAAATGGGAACCAAAACAGGGGCCGTAAATGAAACTGCGTGAAATGAAAAGCTCTGTTACAACATGTTCATATCATGGCTTATATAGCCCCACAAACATGCGAAAATACCAAACTAACCTAAATAATATGATTACATTGAGGGCAAAAGGGGAATTAATCAAAGCGAGGTGTTTGGATCCGCAGTGATCACGAGAATTTTCGATATGCCTGATAATTTCGCTATGATAAGCGAAAATTCAGCTACTGCTGAAATTTAAGCTATGATTGAAAATTTAGCTATGATTGCGAAAATTTTCGCTATCATTGCAGATATTTCACTATGCACGTGAAATTGCCAATCTTACTACTGTTGCTTCACTGCATCCTCCGATATAAAATTTATGCATCTTTTGACTTGCTATTTCTTCATCGGGCTTGATGAAATCGGCGAGAATTCATACGAACTCGGCATAAATCGGAAAATTTCGTGCCAACGTGATGATTCCTTATTGGTGAGGTTTTACGAGAGCATAAAACTATCAAAAACAGCCTCGAAAATTAGTAGTACTATTCGGGACACGCACATGTCAGTCGACGAATTAAATATGATTAGTACGCAAAAAGCACTCAAAACCTATTTTAAATAGGACTCAAAATAGCACTTTTTGGGTACTAATCATGTAGTTGCACTATATTAGTTTTTGTGAAACCTATTTTTCTCATATGAGTCATTATTGCTAATTTGAAGAAGTCCTCTTCATTGAAGGACGTCACCATTATATATAGGTGAAATTTGGAAATTAAATTTGAAGATCCCATTCCAATTGGGGAGTATGATATTTCTGACATGAAACAAGTAAAAGTAAAACATCATAGTTATTGATTCTAAGTTCCATAAATTTGGTCACATAAATTCCATAGTCAGGCCTATACACAGGAATTAATTTTTCCTTTATGTGAGAAAACAACAAGTGATGATAATTGTGTAAGCTATAAACATCTTTGGTAACTTGTAATATGTGGAAATAATGTTACCAATTTTCTTGCTTCATGACATTGGGGTAGACATGTGATGAGTCTTAAACTCATATATTTTTAATCCATTTTTCTGGCTTGTTTTTAGTATTTTCAGAGCTGTTTTAATACCAAATTATGGAATATTTACAAACTTTGTATTTTGTAGGAGTTAATTCAAAAATGAGAGATTTCGGCCAAGAAAGAAAGAGAAAAGCGACAGTGCGACGGTCTGTTGTGAAATGAGCTTTACGGGTCGCGACAAAAGTCTAAGAAAATGGATAGAGAATTGTGTCGCAACTATATTTTCTATGTTGCAACACAAGATCTGAAAATTGGCAGATAATCTATGTCGCAGCAAAGGCGAAACTGTCGCTGACGGGGAAAAATAGGAAGAAATCGAATTTGAGACAAAGATCGGAGTTATGTTGAGACATAATGAAGACTAAAGAGCATAATTTATGTCGTGACGAGGAATCCTCTGTCGCGACCTTGCATTTCTTGCAACATGGAGGGCTGGTTGGGAGACGAGAAGAGAGCATTGAAAGAAGAAGTTCGGTCCTTGACAAAAGGGTATGTTCTTATTTGGTGACTGCTGCTTGTTGAGTGGCCCTGTAGTCGCGACAAAAGAACCCAACATTGCAACATACTTCAAGCTAAGGAGATAAGTCTATGTCATGACATGGATCTTTAATTTCGCAACACAGAAATAAGCTGAAATAGAGAGAAACGAGGTCGCGACACAATTTCTAGGTCGCGATAGAAGTTTCAACACAAATGCAAAGAAGTTCGGTCGTGACATAACAAACAAGGTCGCGATAGAGGTTTTAACACAAATGCAAAGTCATGTCGGTGACATAATAACAAATTAGATTTGGCGACATTATGACGAATTTGAGCAAAGAAAAGTCTTGTCGCGACATGAAAATTAGATTCGAGACTGACAAATATTGACAACACAAAGAAGTCATGTATGCATCCGAACAAGGCACCTTGAAGTCAAGCTCAGTAGCAACAAGCCTCTGTCGTGACAGACTTTCTGGGTCGCGACAGAAATGCCGAGATAATACAGGCAGTCATTACAACATAGCTTTGAATAGAAATCTTTGTCGCGACGAAACTTGAACCGCGACACCAGCTTATAAAAACTGCGAAATTGTATTGCTACATGATTATTGATGTTGCGACATAGCCAGTTTGAGGAATGCACAATATTGTCGCGACAAAGGAAACTTTATAGCGGCAGGTTACACTCATACTAAAGAAGAATTCGTTCGCAACAAAAATACGCTATTAGCAGCTAAAAGCAAAAAGTAGCCTGAATCTTCAAGTCATGACAACCAGCGTATGCACGCAGCGAATACAAAACCTACCGTGTGACATAGCGCTGGGTCGCGACGAGAGGCGTAATCTGGGCTGGGAATTTTAGGTTACACATAGCCTTAATTTTAGGGCCTAAACTTTTAGGGCTCTATAAATAGAAACGACTGCGGAAAGCGAGGTGGTCAATCGGCGATGATGAGCGAACGAGTACACGGGAGTTGAGGACTCTTTTGTATTATATATATATATATATTTTCGTAGATTAGATTTAGCTTGGGGTTTTTGATTAGTTTACTGGATCCGAAATAGTAATTTGTTCAGAAGTTTTGAAGTTTGGTAAATCTTTGAAATTCATTTATATGATTCTTGTTTAATTTAATGAACTCGGGCAGGAGTGAAATCCATTTCTTGATTGATTACGATTACAGTGGAATTTTCTGATGTTAATGTTTGAGTGTACTTATCTGTAATCCGGTTTAAGAATACAACTTCGTGGAAAGATATGATGTTAGTTATGGTATTTTACTTGCCAAAGGAAATGAGAAGAAAATTTCTTGAAGGTTGAGGGTTTGAATTTATTTGGATGGTGATGGCGTAAGTCAGTTATTCCCTGACCCCTGCCCATGAAAGGACTATAGTTTCGCTCTGATTTTCAAGAGGCCCTCTGAGTGACATAGAAATAGAGATTCCTGAGAGCATAGATTAGTTACTTGGGGGTATGTTAGACTAATATAAAAGAACTAATGAGCTCTGAAAGGTTGCTTAGATAAATCCTCAATTTGCTTATGGTTGAGAAGGGTTGAGTGATAAATCAATTTAATCAATTAGAGATCTCTCCTTGGTCTGGAGGAATGATCTTGATTCTGTGTTAGCTGAGATCTAATCAAGGAAAGGGAAAACTCTTTCAGATCTTAAGGATAAGACACCATTCATTTGTAGAAATCATGAATTGCCACTGTCTTGGGGAAGCGAGAAATGCGTAGTCATAAGAAATGGAGTATGAGGAAAAGAGTGGAAAAGAAAAAATACCTGGATCTTACTTATAGAGAAATTCTATTACAAATAATTAAGATGAATCAACTGATTAAATGAACATTAACCTCTAATCGGTGAGAAGAAATACATGATTTGAAGGGAGGAATCGAGCTTACATACTACCTTGCCTCTTTACAAATTCGATTCTAACTCGGGAAAATAGAATGAGATTATGATGCGGGGTAGTAATTTCCACGAGCGGTAAAGAAATGCAAGTGTCTACTTCGCAATGTCTGATTCGATCCGATTTATATATAGGATTAAAATTTTTCCCTTTATTTTAAATGTAGGATTCCAGTTATTAAAATTTTTATTAGGTTACTAAATTTACTCTGAAATGGAAGTTCAAATAGTAAAGAGCAGTAAGTTAGGGGTGGTTGAAGTGTAATCTACGTGGGAACGATATTTGGACTTATGAGTCCGTTTTATTACTTTACGACCTATGCACTGCGTGACTAAGACCGAGAGCTAAATCTTTAAATGAGTTCAGTGACAAAACAATTATTCTTATGAGTATACAAGTTATATTTGGTCTTAACAAGTTTTTGGCGCAGTCGTCGGGATTAGATAATATTCCTCTGGTGATAGTGTCATAAATTTGCATATACAATTTGGTCTTAACAACATGCTCCATTTTCCCTATGTCAATTTCTATAAGCACATCATATGCCTTCAAGCATTGTCCCAAAGAATGTGATAATATTTTGGAAGAGCCCTTTACGTACTTGCCATGAGTCAGTGGAAAAGAGGACAGTAACTCAACATGCTTTGTGTGAAGGTTAACTATGTGTGCGATGCCCGGTGATGTCACATCACAGAGGCAAAATAATACATAACGATGGAAATTGTATCATTCATTGGTTTTGATCATGGATTAACAAACATACTAGCATTTAATGATTATAAACATCCATACCTTTCTGAAGTGCTGAGAACGTGGCGTGAAAATGATTGTGGGGGTGAGAATGTGGTGTTTGGAAGTCAGTGATTCTTGTTGAGGGATCTAATCAAAGACACTTTACATAAACTTTGTTCATGTGAAAGCGAATTGAACATGGCAAAAACCAAAGTTAAACATATATTATTTGTTAAAAGTAATACATTTGGTAATCGATGGGAATGAAGGATCAAAATAGTGATTCACTCGTGATGGTCCTTGTTGTGCATCAGTAAACGACAATACATTCCAATAACCTGTATATGGATCTAACCATTAGCAATGACTGAGAATATAATATAAAAATGAAGCATAATTGACTTGCTTTATGAAGAAACATAACTATGTGATATACGTAACACTTATAGGTGATGAATCAGTGCCTTCAGCGGCCTTATCTCATACGAGTGACAAACATTCCATACATTCGACATAATACCTCTACATTTACATCCAGTTGAGGAAGTACAATTATAAAACACATAATTGCATAAAAGCCCAATTGCAACGATATTACCCTTCATAACCCTGAGATCTAAGGGAGAGTAATCCTTCCTGAATTATATTTGGGAAAGCCTAGGGTACTCTTGCATTGTTGGATGAAGTGATTTACGAAACTTGGCTCGCAATGAGTCTCGGAGTGCCATCCTCGCTTTCTTTTTCTTAGTTTCCGCACTGCAGAGAGTTTCTAAATCATCTTTGGCACATTTTTTAGTGCATTTTCTATCTTGGATTGAGGCGTAGAGATGGATGAACAACCTTCACTTGTTGGAGCCTCATAATGTGGTGTCATTGGCTTTATTGCAGCTCTATTCCCATCATCACAGCTATCGCTGTTTTCGTTGGAGCACCATAATGTTGATATCTGGGTGAGAGGGATGTGGCTGAAATTGATCCATTGTAAATCAGCTAGTCATGATGTGCATGTGTTATAACGCCCCTTCCCTTAGCTGGCGAGAGAGGGAACGTCACCTGAGAACAGACTTCTTAACTTTGATTTTATGACATTAGTGAGTCCATTTCAAATACTTAAATTCATAAATTGACATGAGCATAATACCACCCATGAATGGTATTTTAAATGGTGTATATGCATAATTTCTTGAGTCATTTGTGAATTTACACAAGTTCCACTATTACCAAAATATTACATTTACATTACAAAAAAAAAAAAAAAAAAGGAGTTCAAGACCTACATTGAAGAACCCTAATGTTGTGTTGGCCACTAGGGAATCTGAGAATGTCTCTGACGACATCAACTAGTACTTACGGATGAAACACTTTGTGCTAACGCCTTATGGCTTTGGCTGGGGAAAATGGTGGCATATCATGACCACATACGGTGAAGTCCTCAAATTCTGATATACATATAAAACATAATTCATATATGGAATAACTAATTGCATCTCGTGGGAGTTCATATGAAATCTTGTAACGAGGAAGATTGCGAAGTAGGCACTCTGAGAACATAGCGAGATATGCCTTAGCATGCAATTAATTACTTTTGTTTTCATATGTGACACCATATATCATCTTATTCGAGTTCACCTGACATATAAGTGTTGCTGCATGAGCCGGTATGATGAATGGGAGGGGACCTGACACAATAGGTACGAGATGGTACAATGCGAGACAGAGGTGCCGAAGCACGGTCACGTGCTTGCACATAATAGGAATCTTAGTAGCACTATGCGGGGAGTGTCGTGGCAACGGAACGAGGGAGATCTTTGAAGCACTAAGCGAGTGTCGAGCACTAAGCGAGGAGAGTCTTAGAAGCCCAATCGGAGGTGCTATTCATTCACTATTTAGTCTAAGGCAGTCATACAATTATATGTGTTTTAGAGCTTGTTATATTATTCTTACTCATATTCTTGTATTTGGATAACACACGCAATTAAGGGCAAGAAAACAAAATCTGCTCATAAATAGGTTCGTCAAGGTGACCAGGTTCATAACATTTCACATATAACTTGTATGCAGGTACGAACCCTTTCATTAACTGGTTAGGATAGTCAATTAATCCAATTTCATGCTTATTGTTCAGCTCAATCATAATCCTAACCAAAAGAGTGATAATTTCTAGAATTAACAGAAGGACGGAAATAAAACAGGACTGCAGGTTCGCCTAGGCGTAGGGGACCTTCTCTTAGGCGAGGACCTACGTCAAGGCAGAGTAGCCTTCTTTGAGGCGAGGCAGAAACTAGAAATTTTGGGGCTTTGGGTTCGCCTAGGCAAGAACTCCTTCGCGTAGGCGAAGCTCCCTTCGCTTAGGTGGAGAGCTTTGGGATTGTACAAAAATGGCACTTTTAGTCATTCTCACCGAGTGATTTCCAACCAAAACAAAACCAAACCTCGAAACTGGATTAAACAAACCAAAAACACCTTTATAATGAGAGTTATAGTTTTCCTAACCCACACATGAACAAAGAAAGGAGTTAGGATAGTTTCCTAACTAACTAATGGGAGAATTCCATACAAAAGTTCCATACCTGGATTTCTTGAACTTCCCAACCAAGCTTCCTTTCTTCTTACTTGTACAAGGATATATCTCCAAAAAATAGAGAGAGATCACCAAAAATGGCTCTTCTCCCTCAAACCCGTATACCCTAGTTCTCCCCAAACCAAAAGCTAGCAAAATGGGAAACTAGGGTATAATTTAGGGTGTTACATGTGTTGGTTGAGATTAAATAGAGGGAGAATGAATGGAATGTATTGGTTCATTTTGTTGTCTTCCTCTACTGTTTAAACATTATTCGAGTGTGATGAAATCACGAACCATTGAGGACACCAATTGTAAAATTTGTTGTGTTGATTAATGAAGACGATGTTGAATGGCCTATCAAGTTGAGAGAAAAAAAAACCTAAACTTGAATAATTATAGTATAAGGTCATGACTATCACGCCTCTACCCCCGCCTGGGAAGAGAGAGGGGGCGCGAAACAGGACTAGGACTCCTTAACCTACTTTTCGGACATTGGTGGGCCCATTTCATATATAAATCCATAAGGAAGTAAAACTTGTACTACGACCACCATAGTGGTGTTTAAATGTCTTGGCAACATATACGCTGCATGAGTCCCGTTGCACCATTGCTTACCTGAGTTCCACTTATCTCGAAATATTACATTTACATTCTGAAAACGAGTTAAAAACCTATATTAGGTGGACTCCTATTGCTGTGTTGGCCTTATTGTATGCGGAATGCCTCGGATGTCCTTTTCAACACCTACACGGATGAAACACCCGTGCTAAACTTATAACTTAGTGGGAAACAGATATCAAATATGACCGCTTGAAGTGGTCCACAATTACTGGATACATATAACATAGTGCATATGTTAGGTTCAAATGGCAAAATTCTATATGAGAGTTTTCATATTCGAGCAAGTCTTGTACGGAAGGTACCAATGGTACATTATAGAACATAAGCGAGAACTAATTACTTATGCTTGTATTGTTCATTATTTAGATTTTATCCGCTATAAATGTTTGTCTGTATAGACCCGGTAATAATGAATGAGAGGATGCAACACAATAGGTACCGAAAGATCTTGTACAATGCGAAAAGGCATCGAAGTACAATGCGTGCTGCCCACATAATAGAAATTATTAAGTAGCTAATTTGCTTGAAGTCTTGAGTAATCTTGATAAAAACATATTGCCCACATAACGATGGCGTATTACTAGCAGGGAGTGTAGAAGCGCTGAGCAGGGACGTGCTGCCTATGTAACAAGGTGTCGTAGCCTGTGCGGGGAGTCTTGGATTGCGCTAAACGGGACGTGCTGTATTCATTCAACTATCCCGATCTCAGAAACGGGCATACAATTATATGTGTTTTACGAGCTTTGTTATTTTTATTCTTAATCACATTAGCAAATAAGGGTAGAAAGCGATGTTTGCTTGATAGCGGGATCGCAGGGGCAGTGAAGCCCGTTGGCTCGCGGGAACCCGAGCAATTTTGCCGCACTTGTATGCATGTCACGGACACTTTCATTAAGCTTATTAGGACCTCATTAAATCGATGGATGATTGCTGGGAGATTAACGGAAGAAACGAACAAAGCGAGGATTGTGGGATAGGTACTCGGACCTTAAAAACAACTTTGATGCGGTACTCAACTTCGATGCTAGTACTCAACTTTAATCTTAGTACTCACTTTGATCTTGGTATAGCGTCGATGCTAGTACTCGACTTTACGATCTTGAATTTTCGACTTTTAATCTTGGTACTGCTTCGATCTTGATACTTAACTTTCGATGCCCCGGTACTCAACACCGATACCGATTACTCAACTTTTCGATAAGGTATTTAGCATTCTTTGGACCTTAAACCACTTTGAGTACCGGTACTCAGCACCGATCTGTCGCGGCATATCTGCGGACGAAACCAATTTTGAGTATTTGGTACTCAACTTTGATCTTAGACGCTCAATATCGCTAGACCAAAACAACTTTGAGTGATGCTCAACTTTCGATCTGGTACTCTGCGATTAACGAGGTTTGCCTTTCATTTCCAACCAAAACCCGAAGCAAACCCGCAATTTGAACTAACACCAACAAAGAAATACTTTTATATAGAGAGATAGGATTCTTCTAACAAGCACAAACATAAATGAGAGAGTTAGGAGGGTTTCCTAACCAACAAATCCATACTTTCTATACACAAACCTAAACAAGTATCCATACAAGTAATCCATACTAACAAATATTAGAGTTCCAAACATGAATTCCATACCTTGATTTCTTTTCTTTTTTAACTTACTTGAGCAAAGGAGGGCAAAAAAGATGGAGAGAAAGAAAGCAAACCAAACTTATTTCTCATCTAAACCGTAAGCCCTAACACTCCAAAGACACCAAAAAAAAAAAAAAAAAAAAAATCAAAATGAAACTTGTCTCATCCTTAAGACAAGTTTGGTCTTATCTGAATTTCTTATAAGGCCATGTTTGGATTTACACTTTTGGATAAATTCCTTAGCCTTTGCATTTGAGTCTTTGTATCTTTCTATTATTTGCAAATCGACTTATCATTATTCCTAACCCGGCATATAATCTTTTCATCTTATGTCACTTGGGTTGTAATTAGCAAATTACCAATTTACCCTTGACTTGGATTGATGGAAGCTTTGTCCAAATTTTCACTCTTAGCACTTAAATTCGAGAAAAATACAAAATTTTACATTTCTTATACTATAAAGCATAATAAAACTACTAGGATACAATTAGAATTATTCTGATGACAATTAATGAGTCAAATGCAATTAGATCCTTACAATAGTAGAGTTGTCATAATTTCTACTGAATGATGGATTTAGCTGCACATGCTCATTCTTTCTATAGGCTTCGGGAGGTGCTGGATTAGCAGATGGAGGTGCATGATTAGGTTCATGAGGTGCTTGATTAGCTTCAAGCGGAACTTTTTTCCCAATTTGGATTTCTCGAATCTGTGTTTGTAGTGCGTTAACATTAACAAAAAAATAGAGATTAAGAAATTTAAAAAATACAACTCTATCATGAAATACTGATATGTGTTAAACTATCTTACATCGATTTGGCCATATCCATCAAACATTGTAATTTCATTAGTTAGTAAGTAAATACAACCTAACTAGTCATTCAAGCCCGAGCAAGGGCATTCTTTGTAAGAACATCCATTGATGGCACATATGTTTTTGATAGGTAAAAAATCTGCAAATTGAGGATATATGAGTAGTCATTATAATCCATATTATAGCACATTATTAACAAGTATCAACTCTGAAAAAAGTGGAGATACCTATAGGAAGAGCAAACAACCACACATGTATGTGCCATTGCCTGGAATTTCTGATTCCGGCTCTGAAGTATCGGCTTACAGTTGCTCCAATTTGTGCATTCAACACCTGCCATCCCCGCATAAGGTGCCATAAGTCGTGTACCTCCAACTTGCTATTTGGTGCCAAAATGGATTTCACATGCAAAATTATTGACACGCCTAAAATTTCATTGCCGACATCTAAGTCTATTAGCTTTTCTTCCAACGTATTAAGCGAATATACCCAAGATGTTAATCCAGGCCGTGGATTAACAACAACATCGAGTCCATCTAATGCGATACCCATAACATTCATGACATCATTTATTGTCACATCGAGGGTATGGTATCTCTCCAATCTTATACGATGATATGCCACTTCATAGTGTGATATAAGATAGTGGCATAACTCGTAGAGGATCTCTAAGCATGTGAGATATATGAGTCCACCAAACCCGAACCCCCTAGTAGCTTCCAACTTGTGCTTAAGTAATTGATGATAGATAAGCTTCATCCTGAATGCATGAGATTTGGGAGCTTCACCTAAAGTTACATACAAAACAAATAACAAAATATGCGTTCAATAATCAATCCTGGTAAATAAGTTATTGTGTACAAAGAATGACATGAGTTATATCTCATCCTCATGCCTTGATTATGGAAGATATTTGGCATAGTTTCCACTTGAAATTTGCCGTACTTCCAACTAAAGCACCGGATGGTAATAAATAAAAAAATTGCATACACACATTCATGAAATGAATATTTAACATAATGCAAACCAAAGAAAGAAGGCAGCATAATAATATAGCATTTTGGAACTAAACTACGGAAAGCATATACATAGTTCATAATACATTAATTAACAAAAAAAAAAAAAAAAACACAAACAAATGGAATGTGTATGATTCACTAGTATGAAAATCAACAACATTAATCATGCTAATCAGTTACTAAGTTTTCTGTAATCACTAATCCATATAATATCGTGCAAATAAGTCCAAACATCTTGAAATTGGGACTCAATCAGTTTTTCCTTGGTCTTCAAGGGGAGCCTTTTTATGCGAGGTGGCTTTAAAGAGAAGAATTCATTTCCTATGACGTCTCGAACAACACCATCATCTTGGACTTTTGGCATGTCATGCGTCTCAATACCATGAAAAGTGCTTGAGTATACCAATTGTTATGCTGGGGATTTGAAGATTTCATCAACAAAATCGGCAACATTTTGTCCTATGGAGAGTAAACTGTGCATGCATGATCACATGGAATGCCCAACATTTGCCAACCATGACATGTACAAGATTGTTCCTTAATGTCTACATTCAACACTAAATCACCTACAAATACAACATAAAAGGTTTCCATGAATGGACTAACTGAGTAAATCTCCCCTTTTGCAATATTAATTTTCACTTTCTCTTCAATTTTCGGCCCTATAATACCCTTCCATACATTTGACTCAGCTTTATGCTTAACAAGCATTGCACCAAACTTAGTCTTGTGCTCGATTATGAAGCTGTAAATGGAGTGATGTCGTTCATTTTTTAACCAAGCGTTGAAAGACTCGGCAAGGTTAGTAGTAATTGTCTGAGTTTTCATTAGAGATTTTGACATGGCCAAATGCTCCAGTTTCATTTTGCTCAATCCATGTAGTGATGATTCGTTATACTTTATGAATTCAAACATGTGTAATTATAAATGGGTCACTCTACCCTTGCATAGGCAATTTGATCTAACCATTCAAGTGTATTTTCTTTCCCCTTGTTCCCCTTTGTGTTATACTTATTAAAATAACTACTAAAGTTTTCCTTCAAGTGATGATAACAATAAACATGGTTCTTTGCTCCAAATATTTTCGGTACACTATGAAGAAGACCCGGATGCCTATCCGATATAATGACAACCTCCTTCTCCCTAATAACCTTCTTTAAATTTTGCAAAAATCACGACCAATCATCATAATTCTCAGAGCTCATAACTCCACACGCTAATGGAAACATGTTGTCATTGACATCATAAGATGTAGCAGAGAATAAGGCACCACTATAGGGCCCACTCATGTGAGATAAGTCAATGGCAATGATTGGCCGACACCCCATCAAAAACCCTTATCTAGACACATCATGTGAAATAAACAATTTTCAAAATGGCCATCACTTGAGTAAGTCAACTCGACGAATGATCCCGGATTACTTTGGACAATTCGCTCACACATGAAAGGCAACAACTTATAGTAATTCTTGGGTTGACCATATATTATCTCCTTAGCCTTCTCCTTAATTTGTCATGCTTGACGACCAGTCAATCTGTGCCATGTTCTGGAGGCAAAATTTACAAATTTTTCATGGTTTAGTACTCGAGTAGATCGAATAACTTCATCCATGAAAACTTGACACGGTTGGGTCCACTACTAGTTTGAGAGAGGCAGCCACATCATCCACGTATGACCATGCTCATTTGAAATGTGTGCGGACAGCATCCGTGCGCCAACATCTGAGATTATATTCCTAGGGCGAGTTAGTCATTTGCATATAAGCCACGATATTGTAACTATGACTATTCTTTTAATATTGTGAAATCTTAAATCTCTGATGAGGAAGCACTTACAAGAAAATGGACTTTGATTTATAAAATATTTTATCATTAAAATTTCATGATTCGTCAACTAAATATTTTCATGAAAAATGATATTTCGTATCATGTTCGATCTGCATAAAGAAAAGTCACTAAAGTATCAGTAAATCTCTGTTTTCGATTACCTAATTTTTGATGAGTAATGTCGTCTTTAAAAAGAGGTTTTCCCGATGAAATAGTTCATGACAAAAATAATACTTTTTATCACTAAAAACAAAATTTATCTAAAAAATTAGTTGGCTATTTCATTTTTTGACAAATAAATTTTTGTCTGCATGCTCCTTATTATCTGCAGAAAGCATAATTTCATAGCAAAAGGGTTTGTTGGATAAATAAAATTTATTCTTGGGTTTTTCAAAAAATATTTCACGTTAAATATATTGCATATAATCATGATTTTCATATTATAATTACAAATTTTTTGTTTACTATATGAACATGATTGAAACAATACATAACAAATATTTCTATTTCAAAACCTATTTTCAAAATAAAAATACACAACATATAGCTTCATTAATGCTATCAAAATGTGGTATTGATAACATAAAAATACATCTGAACAACTAAATAACCCAATTAAAGCATGAGAGCCTAATGACGATTAACCTGGACAAAAAAAAGATAAGGATCCATCGTATGCGCATCATAAAGAGATTTTAAAGGAGCCTTGACTTGATCATAGAATATAATACCAGGAATCTCATAAATAGTTGTTAATGTTGTTGATCTCTTTGTTGTAGTAAAACCTCCAAGTATTCAATCCATCCTTGTTGGGCATTAAGTTGCAACTATTGAGCCTCCATAAGTATTTGAGTCTCAAAAAGTATATCTCAAACTCTACCTTGTGTTGAGAAGATGTTTGTCTAGGTTTTAGTGGAAGCTGGTTTGAGCCCCAAAACTATTCCCTTCACATGTCCTTATGTGATTTCTCATAAATATTCTCTGTTGATTGCCTATCTCGGTCATGACCATAACTCCCTACGATCTTGGCTTGTGTTGGAGCTCCAACATTTTATCCTAGAAATGAAAAAAATTAAATAAAAATTTAAATATGATAGTTTAATAATTTTTAGTTTGCATACGATATATCTGAACTATCATCATTGAAGAATATTAAATGGACAAAATGGAAAACAAACTAAATGATATTACTTCCTGAAAGCATCAAAGAATAATTATCATTTTAAATCTTAGACGAGAGGATTATAAAGCCAAGGCGGAAGGGGCAGTGAGAGGTTTGGACTGGTTTCCATTACCCTTTACAAAAATCTCAAATATGTTTTATCTTTATATATCAGTAAGCATATTGATGTTTTAAGAAAATTAAAATTAAAATTATTTTAAATCATGTACATCAATATTATAATCAATTTATTTTTCTGTTTAACATTAAAATGAATAGAAAAATTATTCAAATCTTATATTTTTAATCACATTCATTAAACATTAAAATCATCAAATTTATTTATACTTACAGTAACGGAAGGAAATATAAAAATAAAACAATTCTTTCATTATCATACACACCGCATGACTTATAAGATTTGAAGCCATGTATATATGCAACTTTCTGGCCAAATATTCAACAAAGTAATTATTTGGATTAAGTGTGTGTTCAGGTTTGGAAAGTCTTGAACACAAAGAGAAAGCCTCTAAAGCATGCCTATAGGAAAAATGGTATTATTCCTTAAAGATTAGATTATTTGTTTTTTGTTGTTTATTTGATTAGTAAAATCCTTTCCATTTGAGTCTCATTAGATTTGGATAAAGAATGTGACTTTCAAACAAACGGGTTAAAATAGGATATGAATTATTGGTGGTTGTTTTAATTATATTAAAAATATCCTATTAGGGTATAAAGCGAAAAGAATGCTTATGGAAGTTGTTTACTTATCAGAGTTCATATATTTTTCTATTAATATGGATAAGGGAAAAAAACGCAAATTGATTTGTAACACAAAATTGAGTTGAGACTTGGATGACTTTTATCATAACATTTTCATTAATATTCTTTTGGCTCATGGCCCCATCTATTTTACCCATACTAATTTCCTGTAGGCCAGAGAAAATTACAATTTTTTGAAAAGGGTAAAATAGTAATTTAGTCAAAATCGAATTTTTTCTAGATCTAGGATGACAAGCAGGACTTCACGTTGGAATAAGGTCTGCAGGGAGAATCTAGCTGCGTTAAATTTCGTCAAATTCCAGGCGGTTGGAATTTCACGTTTTTCGAAGGCGACGAGATGATCTTGAAACTTGGCATGTTTTGGTGGCTCCGGGAGTGCCACGTGTCGCTGTGCAGAATTAATAGTCGAACGCCAGGAAGCTCAAGTGTGGGCGTGGGTGGACACATGACATGATGTCGTTTTGATGAAAATCAGTAGAGGATAAGTGGATAAGGAAATCCATGAACGATAGTAGATTGAAATGTACTTGAAGAAAAGAGCGGAGTTCTCTTGACTTTGTGCTTGATGACCAAATTGGGGAGAGGGAGATATAAACCGTGAAGAAGCGAGAGAGAAAGGGGGTTTTAGGAGAGAAATACCTTCTCTCTAGAATTCTCGATTGGTCCGTCGAGATCTTGGCGAGACGAGGGGCAAGGATTGCTCCGCGCGAGGAGGCTGCGTGTGGTGTCAGTTTATGGAGTTTTGGCGTGAACTCGAGAGGTAGGAGTTTTCTCTATACTTGGTTATTCCTTGTTTAAAAAGCCATGAAATGGTTTTGGATATTTGTGGTGGAAATGACCATGGATTTGGTTCCAAAGTGGAACCGATGCTTGATGAAGGGGCGTCCATGGACAGCCAGGATGATTTGGAATTTGTTAAAAATAGTCTGGGATTCTTTGACTGGTCCTTTGAAATGGTCCATGTGAAATTGCTTGCATGTGATTTGCTTGGCATGAGAAGCATAAATGATGTGTGGAGGATAAAACTATTATTGTTTTAATTGAATGACTTGAAATGTGTATGGAAAATGATGTGTTAATGCATGCTAATTGATGTGTTAACATGAATGTTTGAATTATATGAAATATAATTGCGTGTGAGCCATTGGAATTGGATATATGAATTGGCATCATTGCATTCATGTGCACGGTGACATTGCGTCGAGTTGGGTGTGGGTGCACGGTATGGTTATTCATCATTCTTGGTGAATGTGGGTTGAGTTTGTCTTTGGGACTATGTCCAATAAAGACTCATAGTTCAAATTATGAAATGAGAAATAATTAATGTGTGTTAGGCGTTCTTGGAACTCGAGTGTAGGAGACTCGTGGTATTATCTGAAAAGTCTTGCATGGATGTGAGAGACCCGATTGGGTGTGAGAGACTTGTGGAACTATCCGAAAAGTTCTGTATGAGTGTTAGAGACCCGCGGTGTAATCCGAAAAGTTCTATTGCCTAAGAGAAAACACACGGTCATGTTCATCACTTGTTTAGAGTTAAGTGATAGGAGTTAAGGGATGACTTCGGGATGGTTACCCATTGGCAAATTACTTGTGGGTGTTGCATTGAAACCCGACAAGGCTCGGTAGTTGGAATGTCGTGGCATTACCAATGACAATTTTCACACTTGGCATAGGCATGTGTGAGGGATTCGGTGGGTGACTCGGGGTATGGGCATGGAAAACATTTTCATGCATGATATAAATCATTCTAGGTATGCATCGTAAATTGTATGGAATGTGGATGTTGTGATGTCTTAAATTGCATGTGCATTTAGGTGAGGAGTAACGCATGTAGGATAATTCCCTCTTGGGCATTGCTTTCATTACTGTCGAGAAAAATTGACCAGTCTGAAAGGTATTCGATGACGATTGCTCATTTAGAGGCAGCTTTTGAGAAAGAAAACCGACATGGTTTTGATTACGTTTTTGTAAAACATGTATGGCTCATTACAATTAAAAAATGTTTTTTTATTAAGAGTGATCTAGCACGGCTCACGAAACTATTTGTAACCATGTTTGGATATATTTTTGGTGGGTATGTTGTGTAGACGATGTGACCCCGTTTTTACTCATGTATGTGGTTTGTGATATGAGACACACGGGGACCTGGTTGACGGTGGTCATTAGGACCCCAGAAATGGGGCGTCACATTTCAATTTGCTTCCATAAACTTAAGAAACTAACCAATCAATCATTTTCTAATTTGCTTCAACACATAAACAACTTAAGCCTAATCTAAATTATCCCATAACGAGTAAAATTCGTTTCAAGGATAATCTACAATCAATTTAATAACAAACTAAATCCAAATTATTCATAATTAGCTAAAATTCATTTGAGATAATCTATACAATCAATTTAATAAAGTAAATCTAAAATTCATATATAGGATGAGTCCAAACGCGATCGAGATAAATAAACTATAAAAGTTGCAATAAGAAACTAATTTTTTCTTTTTTGCTGGAGTATGAAACGGCTGTGATGTATAGATGGGTGAAAAAGGTTGGATTGATGGCAGAGGAATTTTCTTGATTTATATAAATTCTCATGTGTTCAAAATTGTATCAAATATATTTTGATTAAAATATACTTTATCATGTAACGATTTTTACTATTTGAAGCCAATTTGATTTTTTTTTTTTTATAAAAAAGCTCTCATTCAAAAACATTTTAGGTAGAAAAAAGCATTTTTGAAGAAGTGAAGTTTTTGAAAAAAAATAAATTAGAAAATACATTTTTTAAAAATTAGGAATTATTTATAACAATACATAAAAAGCATTTGATAGTGTTTTGAATGTAAAAAGGTAATATTAGCAATAAGAGCTCACATATTTTTAAGCACGTAAATTTTACAAATTATCACACATATTTGAAAAAAAAAAGACTATTTTGAAGCACACAAAATATTTTATTATGAATTAAGGCATATACTTTAGCCCTGTAAGACTCGAGAAAATTCCAATTTTCGGAAAAAGGGTAAAACAGTAATTTCGGTAAAAATCCGGAATTTTTCTAGATCCCGGATGATAAAATGGACTTCACCGTTGGAATCGTCTCGCGAAATCTAGCTACGTCGAATTTACGTCGGAATTAGGGGCAGTCGGAATTTACACACGTTTTGAGGCAAGTGGCGTGGTGCGTGCACGACATGTGATGTGACAAAAGTCACCTATAACATGTACTTATGTGACACATGTTGCATGAGTAGAGAGATGATGGAAATGGATGCCCTAGATTGTGCCAAGTGTCAAGAATCAAGAAAAGGGACACATAGGGAATTATTTGAAATGTTAATGAATGAGACAAAACATGAATAGTGATCTTCTCAAATGGAAAAGAGAACAAAAACGTGCAGTGCTGGAATGAGATGGAATGAGATGTAGTAGGTGGTGTTTGTGTGATTTTAGAGAGAGAGGGAGTGGCTTCTCTCTAGAATTTCGGCCGATCGGACCATCGGTTCTCGGCCAGACAGAAGCAAAGAGGATTGCTTTCTTGCCGGCGAGGGGCTGCAGCGTGGGCACCGGGTGTGGAGTTCAGGCAACTCCAAGAGGTAGGGATCTTTTCCTACTTGTGTTGTCGCTTGTTTAAGAACCGTATGTAAATGGTTAGGAGCACGTTGAGGCTTGTTTTTAGCGGTAAGCTGGTCTCAAAAAGCTTTGAGCAAGTGGAGGCGATTCTTTATTTTGTGTGGTCGTGAACGATGCCAGAGGTTTCTTGTTCATGTGAATAGTGACATGAATATTTTGAGTGAATTTTTAAGATGTTGAGCGATTTAGGAAATGAATTGCTTGTGTTTGTTAATTAGCCCGTATGAGCTAATTTTAGTGTAATTGGTTGAGAATTTACATAACATGCTTTGTATGATTTAATTATGTTAATATATGCATGTGAATATATTGCATGAATGTGTTGGAATTGGCATCATGCATTCCATATGCCTTTGGGGACACCTATAGAATATTAGGAGTGAGTGCATGACATAAAAAAGAAAATAAATAAAATAAAAATGTTTGTGAAAGGAATTTCGACGGAAGATTTTTCGGAAAATTGGGTTGGGAGACAGTCCAACAGATCACTTCGGATGAGGACCATGAAATTTGTTCGGAAGTTCTCGACTTGGTCGATACTGAGGGTAGTCAATATTTTCACAGAATTTCGATGGAGTGTATTTTCAAGAACAAAAGCTTTTGTTTTGAAAAGCGAGTTGGCCCTACTCCCATGTTGAAGCAGGCATGTGTGAGAGAGTCGGTGAGGACTCGGGGACAGGGATGGATCATATATAGAAATTCGAGTAGGTTCATGTAATTACTTGAATGTGTTTGTTTTCCATGCATGTGCGCTTAGATGGGAGTAACCCATGTGGAAATTATCTCTTGGGCTTTGCTCACACCTTATCGGATCACCATTTCAGGTACAGGGAGCGACCGGGAAGGCGACACTCATTAGAGGCCTTTTGAGAAGAAAGCCAGATTGTGGCTTTGGTAGTTATTTTGTATAACATGTATAATATAACATGTATTAGAATGTGTAATTTTAATATGTGTTGAATTAAGAGTAATTTATTAACTCTTGAACCATGTGAGATATATTGGTTGGGATATATTTTGTGAGTATTGATGCAGGGGACCAAGTGGCCATTATTTTACTCGTATTTGGACCCTGTGTGGTCATTGTAATTGTTGGGACAGGTTTGTACCTTGGGTAGAGCTCCCCGTACAAAAGAGACTCTGCCCAATTTTTGTGAGTGGTGTCGGGTTACCTGATGTTCACGAGTATTCCGTGGGTTGAAAGGTTGTCAACGGACACCCCGGTTTTGGGGCGTCACAGCTTGGTATCAGAGCTTAGGCACATGAGTACCTAGGGCTTGAGGGGATTTGGGTTAGGTCATAGCCTTTGAGGTGTAAGAACATCACCACTTGATGTGGCTCGATGTGGGGTTAGGTATGTGATTACCTAAACAATCCGCGGGTCGAGTGGGGCTCTTTGCATGCATGTGTTTTTATGTGTGATTATGTGATTGTTTGATGGTGTGTTGCATGAATGGTGTATAACATGGTTGTTATGTGTTGTGATTGTTTGTGTGCTTAGTGATTAGCACATAGATGTGTTGAAAATTTTTTGGAGTTGTACAGTGGGTAAAACTGGAAAAAGAAAATAAATAAAATAAATTTTAATAAATTTATTTGGTGTATGTGAATGAAAAAAAAAAAAAAAGAAAAAAAAATTATATATATATATATATATATATATATATATATAAATATACCTTGTATATATGTTGAGTGTTTTTCGGTAACATGAATGAAGAAAAGTAAATGAAACAAATTTTTTCAATTTATTTGGGGTGTACTGGAGAATGAGGGAAAAAATATATATATATATGGATATAAATTTTTTTTGGGTGTTTCTAGTAGAAGAAATGAAAAAAATAATATTGTGAAAAAAAAAAAAAGGAAATTTGTAGAGCGGTTGGGCTCTTGCCCAAAGCTGATCGTGACTCACGGTATGTGGAGTGTCACGTGGGATTTGGGAGGAAGATCCACGATACAGTGGATTGTATCGTGACAGGAGGAGGCAACTTAGATCTTGGGAGTGATATTGTATCGTGACAGGGGAGGCTTGATGGTTGGGAAATAGTGTCGCAATACAAGAGATTGTATCGTGACGAAGAGCGAGGTTAGGCTGGCGGAGGAGTGTGTCGCGATCTGATACGTTTGACAACCGTGATAAATTTGAGGCTTGGGCGGGAGCGTGTCCGCGATACGCGGTTATATCATTGACGACCCGAAACTGAATGGCTAAGAGATTGGGTCACGATACAAAGTAACTGTATTGTGGCCAGGAAGAGGGGCATGAGATAGGGCTTGTGTGTCTGGAGCACGGGGCGACTGCGTCGTCAATGCAAAGACAAGCGAGCGGGCTGCGACGACCACCTGGGCACGACACGGCGGACAGGGATTCTGACACGGCCGGCCGTGGGACTCGACCTGTGGCCGGGACCGGCGAACCTGACCAGCGCAGCGTGGCTGAGCGCAGGCACACCTTGGGCGCACCATCTTGTATGATCGGTCGGCTAATATTATTTTTGCTTGTGCGCCCGACTGTTTTGGACCGATTACCTTGTTTAGATCCTTGTTTAGACCTTGTTCATGAACACTGTTCACAAGATTTTTCGAAAAAAAAAATAAAATGAAATAAAATTTTGGAAAAAAAGAAGAAGAGATTTTCTAAAATAAAATTTTTAGTGATAAAAATGTATTGATGTATATTGAATTAATTGTCTTGCATTGTTTATGAATGTAGGGACTTAGCATATAGCATATTTTCGTTGTATGAATAGTGTCTCGGTGCTGTGTTTATGCCTTAGAGATACTGCATTGAATTTAACTGCCTTAGAGATACTGCATTGAATTTAACTGCCATTTGACTTGTGTAGATGGTTGGTCGGAACGAGGGCGTAGAGGGTCACGAGTGCTGGTCGAGCACCACCGGTGTTTGACCAACGGCTTTGTTGAGGCGGTAGGTATTGCGGCTCTTCTTTGTGCATGAGCTTCTTAGATGCGTTGGGTGGTCGGGAGGTCGAGGAAGTAACCTCCAGGGGTTTAGGGCACACATCATCCTCAGAGCATTCCTGAGGGAGATTCGTGGTGGCAAACCATTGGTTCATGCAAATTGAGAAGGTGTTAAAGGCCATGGAGATTACCTCGACCACGACAGGATAGACTAGTTGCGTTCGGCTAGGGTGAGGCCCAGTATGGTGGAAATGAAGCAGACCTCTAGAGATCTAGAAAACCGATGACTTGGGCGGGAGTTCCGCGATCTTTTCATGGGTAAGTATTTTCGAATCTTTGCGAGACATGCGAGGAAGCTCCAAGAGTTCCTGGGAGGCAGACGGGGATGATGGCTGTGATGGATTATGTGGCTAGGTTCCGCGAGCTAGCTCTACCGTTTCTTGATGATTTCGTGGCCACGGACATGACCAAGGTTAGGGATTTGAGAATGGGCTGAAGTTGTCCATTCGAGGGGCGGGATAGTCAAATGGACTTTGTCTGCGGGACCTGGAGCTGAAAATGGTTGGAATGGCCACGACCATGAGAGATCGATGATGCTCGGAGCACTCGGGATGCGAGTGCTAGTGTCAGAAAGGAAGGAGAGTCGGTCTTCTTCCAGTTCGAGGAAGAAGCCCGAGGCTTCCTGATTGCTGCGGGTTCAACGCCACGACCATGCGGGTCGGGGGACCGGGGATCGGTACCCGGTCGAGAATTTGGGCGAGATGGTGTCAGCTATCATTGCAGCGGCTGGACACATGAGGAGGATTGCCCCCGAGCCAAAGGATCCCGGAGTTTTGGGGCAGTCTGCGATCCGTTATTGTGCAAGGAAAAAGAGAGGACCTGATTTGTTCGCCACTTTAATATGGTCGGGGAGCCGATGCTCGGTTCCGAGGTGCCACGGCTTTAGTATACATGAGGCAGTCCACGCATAGGCGAGAATTCGGAGTATGGGTCGGGTCGGTCACGGGACTCACGGTGGGACTTCTGGTCGAGGGCGGGCCGGACTATATGTTATTTGTCGGCAGGCTTGAGCATGTGAGATGGGATTGACCTAGGAGGCGGAGGAGTCTCATGGTACTATGGCGAAGCGTCTGAGCAATGGGATAGGTAGAGATGCGTTTCTACTCTTGCACTTGTTGACTAGGTAGTGTTTAAATTGGATGCATCATATTCATTCATTGTTAAATCTTGTGTGATAGATTTGAGCAGAGGTTGAGGCCTTTAGAAGCCGGGTGTAAGATAATTTCTTCCCTAAGGATGTGGGGGTGAGAGTTAGGCGATGGAGTCGAGATTATGAGTTAGAGATCTCTAAGATTCTGCTCATGGTGGACCCCCGGGATTAGGGTGTCACAGTATGGCATCATTGCGTTCATGTGCACGGTAAAATCGCATCGAGTCTGGTGTGGGTGCACGGTATGGACATTCACCACTCTTGGTGAAGGTGTGGGTTGGGTTTTGTCTTTGGGGACTACGTCGATGAAAACTCATAGTTCGAATCGGGGAAATGAAGAGTAATTAAGGTGTGTTGGGGGCGCAGAAGCAAGAAGGGGGTCGTTGATTGAGTGCCCAAAAGAAGTTCTATTACAGACCTATTTATTATAGGTTTTGAGTGCTTTTTGTATATTAATCACATTCCTAATTAACGGATTTGCACATTAAGGTCCTATTCAGCGATCGCATTTTGTGTAAATTTACAGTTTCTCGAGCTAATCATGCCAAAATTGTTAGTCGATCCAAGCATGAAGAATTCGAGTCAAACTCAACATGGTAGATCGGAGACGAGAGGAAGAAGAAGCGAGAAAACGAGAAGAAAAATGGCCAGAGCAAATTTTGGTCACAACCTATGAAATTGCTCCTGCCCACCACTGATAATCCTGCCCTTTGTTCGCATTTCACCTTTTCACGAAGTTACTGCCGCTTTTGTTGTTTTGTTACGAGTTTTTGGTTTCCCATTTTATCCGCGCAATAAAAAGCTTTTAGTTTCGGTTTTTTGTAATTTCGTTTCTACGAGCCGTATATAAGTTAGAGTCAAGGTTTGTAACAATCAATCACTTCGGTAATAGAAAGACGGTGGGCGGCAGTTTCGCCGCTGCTTCCTCATTTTCCCATTTTCTTTCATTTTCTTTCCCGCTTTCGGTGCCGAGCACTCCTGCGGGGATGACAACTCGGAGGATGGTTGGGCGACCTGTTTCCTCCTTGAAGAGGAGGGCTACTGGGCAACGGTTTTAAGGTAAACTTTTGGTTCCCCTGTTTTTCACGCAGCAGGTTTTGACATTTTGGTTCCCAAATTTGCAACTCTAGGTTTAAAGCTCTTTGATGTACTTTCTTTGGCCAATACTTGGCAAGCTTTTAGGGTTCAGTGTATTCTTGGCTTTAAGATACTGGCGATATCCGGTAGTTTCCATTTACGAGCCCGAAGGTAGGTTAAGGGGTTATTTTCCTTGTAGATGCATCCTCTCTTATCAATACTTGGTAATCTTTTAGGATTGAGTGGATGCTTATTATTAGATCCCAGCTGAGATTCATTAGTTGCCACGCTACGAATCATTGTAGGATGGGTCAAGGTGATGGATTTTCCTTTGTGGGCAATAAATTCTAAATAAATGCTCTCTATCAAAAGGAAAATTATTAGGGTTTAGTTTTTAAAGTTAAATGAAGATTCTGTTCGAGAGATGACTATATGTCATCCTCCCCAACGTGAGGAAAGGACCTTGGAAACCCTCAGTTGCCCTAGGAATTCAACCTTAGTGGCCTAACACTTCAAGGAGTTATATTTTACATTTTAACTTGTTTTTATTTTCAGTTTTAAACCAAAACCCCCTTTGTTTTTACCAAACACGAGAATCGAGGAATTTAATTCACTAAGGTGAACTTCAACTTGTTAGTCATTTGTGCAAATAAAACCCGTCCACGACTCGACCCTAGAATGCGCTATCTTTACTTGTTGGCTCAGACTATTCTCTGAGCGGATGAGATGGATATAAATGTTGTTAATCCTAAGGTGAGAAGCACGGAGTTAGGGTGAAGAGACCAGCGGGAGCTATCATAATTACGTGTGGGTATAAGAGACCCAGTGGAGAAATCAGAGTATTCTGTGTGGATGTAAGAGGCTCGTAGTGTAGTAGAAGGATTATGTTACTGAGAGAAAACACCACGGTCGCTTGGGGTTATCGCGCTAGACTTAGAGTTGAGTGATAGGAGTCGAGAGTGACTCGAGATGAAAACACATGGTCATGGTTATCACGTAGACTTAGAGTTGAGTGATAGGAGTCGGGAGTGACTCGAGATTTGGATACCATTTGGAAATTGCATTGGGTGTCGGTGAGCCAGCAAGGGCTCGGTATATGGATGTCATTCATGACATGGATTAGGTTGATGGTCCATTGGATTGTCAGTGATTGTGACCTTGGGAAGGTCAGCGTTTGCACACCAAGCAAGGGTTGTGTAGGATTATGTTTAATGCGGATTATATCTGAGTGTTAGAGGACATCTTCTGAGCATGCATCTTGGATCATAAGGGTAGCTGAGGAAAGAGCATTTGCCCTTAGTGGAATTCGCCTACAACAACAATTATCGGGCGAGTATATAGATGGCACCATATGAGGCTGTATATGGGAGGCCATGCGAGATCCACGCCAGATATGTTGGACCGAGGTGGGGGCTCATCAACGGTCACGGTCTGATTAAGACACCTCAGGAAGGTGAGCAATACAACGCGGCGTCTTCTCATGGCTCGGAGAGTCGGCGGGGAAGGCTATGTAACAATGTGTGGCGTCGACCCTTAGAGTTTGAGGGGTTGGAGATCACGTCTTCTTGGAGGTGATACAAGAAAGAGGAGTGGTCAGGTTCGACAAGCGGGGAAAGCTATCGCAGGGTTTGTTGGGCCGCCGAGATACTTGAGAGGGTGATGGAAGCCTTTGTAGCGTCTTAGGTTGGCTTTCTGCCTAACATGGAATTGTCACGAGGTATTTCATATCTCCATGCTCGGGAGATACACTCCAGATCCAACTCATGTAGTGGATTGGGGAGAGATTGAGGTTGACACGGATGGAACCTTCGAGAAGGGACCAGTGTGCATTATGGATAGTCGGGATCAGGTTTTGCGACGCAAAATCATGAGGCTAGTGAGGGTGCTATGGTGGCACCATAGAATGGAGGAGTCAACGTGGGAGCGCGAGGACACGATGCGGGCCACCTATCCTTCTTCGTTTAGGGGATGAAGGATGCGTGGTTTGAGTCGTTTAGTACTTAGTGACTAGTTTACGTACGCCAAGGAGTGGGTGCTGTATATGCATGTGGTGTTGTGATTGTCAGATTCGGAATGAAATTCTTTTAAGGAAAAGGGGAGAATGTATAAGACTGAGAAAATTCAATTTTCGAAAAAACGATAAAGAAAGCAGGTAATTTAGGTAAATCACAGAATTTTTTCTAGATTTCGGATGTCAAAATGGACTTCACCAGTTGGAATAGTCTGTGAGGAAATCTCAGCTACCAATCACAATTTAAGGTAGATGCAGGCAGTCGGGTGCACGTTTTAAGAGGCATGAGTATCAGTCTTAGTAAAACTACATGTGATGTGACAAAAGTCGCTTTTATAACAACATGTCTTTCATGTGACACATGTTGCATGAGTAGAGAGATGATGGAAATGGATGGCCTAGATTGTGCCAAGTGTCAAGAATCAAGAAAAGGGACACATAGGGAATTATTTGAAATGTTAATGAATGAGACAAAACATGAATAGTGATCTTCTCAAATGGAAAAGAGAACAAAAACGTGCAGTGCTGGAATGAGATGCAGTAGGTGGTGTTTTTGTGATTTTAGAGAGAGAGGGAGTGGCTTCTGCAGAATTACGGCCGATCGGATTTGTCGGTTTTTCGACGAGAGCGAAAGCAAAATTCTGCGCGCGGGAAGCTGCGTGTGGGCACCGATTTTGTGGAGTTAAAACAACTCAAGAGGTAGGGATCTTTTCTACTTGTGATAATCCTTGTTTAAAGTCATGTAAATGGTTGAGAACGTTTGAGGCTTCTTTTGAGGCGCCAAACTCGGTCTCAAGCTTTGAACAGTGGAAAGAAAATTCCTATTTTGTGTGGTCGTGAACAGTAACCCGAGGGTTTTACCGTTCATGTGAATAGTGACGTGAATATTTTTGTGTGAATTTTTAAGATGTTGAGCGATTCAAAATGAATTGCTTGTGTTTGTTAATTAGCCCATGTGAGCTAATTTTGGTGTAATTGGTTGAGAATTTACATAACATGCTTTATGTGATTTAATTATGTTAATGTATGCATGTGAATATATTGGCATGAATGTAGGAGGTGGCATCGTGCATTCCATATGCCTTCAAGAGTATTTACTAGAATATTAAATTGAGAGTCGTAAGCGGCCAGAAAAGAAAATAAATAAAATAAAAATGTTTGTGAAAGGAATTTACGTGGAAGATTTGCGGAGAATTGGGTTGGGAGATGGTCGGCGGGAATCGCGGATGAGGACCTTGGCCCATTTCGGGAAGTTATCGACGGTCGGCTCGGAGGGTAGTCCGATATTTTTACCGAATTTCGGTAGTGTGTTTTAAGAACAAATAGCTTTTGTTTTGAAAGCGATTATTTTGCTCGCATGTTGGCTTAGGCATGTGTGAGGAGTTGAGGACTCGGGACACAGGGATGGTCATATAGACATTCGAGTGGAGTTCATGTAATTGCCCAGTGTGTTTGTTTTGCCATGCATGTGCATAGGTGGAAGTAACCCATGCGCGAGAAGTATAACTGCGGGGCTGCTCACCCTTATCGAGGGGATCACCATTTCGAGGTCACGAGGGGAGGCGTGGAAGGCGACACTCATTAGAGGCCTTTTGAGAAGAAAGCCGGGATGTGACTTTGGTAGTTATCATGTATAACATGTATTATATAACATGTATTAGAATGTGTAATTTTAATATATGTTGAATTAAGAGTAATTTATTAACTCTTGAACCATGTGAGATATATTGGTTGGGATATATTTTGTGAGTATTGATGCAGGGGGCCCAGTGACCATTATTTTATAAGTATTTGGATACCATTATTGGTCATTGTGGTATTTGGGACAGGTTTGTACCTTGGTGGAAGCTCCCAGGTACAAAGGAGACTTTGCCGGGGTGCCGTGAGTGGCGTTGGGTTACACGACTTTTACAGCGAGTATTCCAGTAGTTGACGGGTTGTCGGCCGGGACACTTGATTTTAGGCGTCACAAGCCGCCGTCCATCCAGGTAATCCTGACCAATTTTTCTTTTACTCAAGATATTGGGGGCTTGATCCTCTTTGATATTTAAGAATGTTTCAGTACCCTTGAAACAATCTCGCGTTCTACGATACTGAATTTTTTTTGATAAAAAATCATTCACTGGAACCTTCAGTGCCAGCGGGTTAAAGTGATTGAATTGTTTTTTTCATAGTAATTCACTTATTTTCAGTTTCATAGTTTCAATTGATTGACACTGATCAAAATTTCACCTGGCTCATTGGTGCTTGGTCACCAACCGGGAGGCGGGATTGGCTTGAAGGGAGGGCGGGGGCTGATGAGTAGCTTTGTTAGTGGTGGGGCCGACATATTGTTTGTGCCAGTGTGAAATCACCCATTGCTACCAAACTCTTTTTCTTTTAATAGTCCTGTTCAGGCCTGGCCTGATACAAATATGTTTTTTATCAGGCGGCTCTGTAACTCAACCGGCCCAGCTCACGTCACTAGATTCAGTCAATTTGATTTTCAGTTAGGTGCATTTTCATGGATAGTGACTTGTTGAACATATATCAGTGAAAACATAATTTTTAAACTTCTGAGGGCAGTCATTTGTTTTCAATGCACATTTTCCCAAAATTAAATATGAGCATTTGTGCTCAGTTTTGGTCGTTACTTGCACCAGTACCAGCATTACGACATTATAAAAAGCGGGTTTTCCAATGCAAAATATTTTACAAAACAAAATAAGAGTTTGTACAAAAAGTGTCAATATTTCATGAATGCATGCATGGTCGGAGCTTTACTTCAAGGCCTTGACGTTGACTCTGAATCACTGCGGTCTTTTCCTTCATACATGTTCACTCGGTAACTGGGCGATGATAAAACAATGCGCTAAGGTGTTTCATGCTTAGTGGTTCTATACATTTCTCTCTTCATTTTAGTTTAATACAAATCATGCAATTTTTCTAAACAATGCTTTTTAACCTTTTTGAATGTTCAATGCAATATAATATATATATTCATTTTATATACATTATTTTACAGTTTAATGATTATTCCAAATATGCAATAAATCATTCAAAACACAAATAATGCATTTCACAAATTTATTATAATTTCAATCTACCCTTAAACGAATTTAACCTATGCTCTCGGTGCACAGGATAACGGAATCCGTCACGGTCAGTAGGGGCTGCGAGGTTGAGTATAAACATTTTTTTATAACACGGTACGGTCCCACTAAGTGCATTGAGGCGGATTATTAAAAATCAATTTGTGAACACTACCCGATCGCGCCAGATTGGGGCTATGGATCGGAGTGACACATCATTACGTTCAACGTAGTACTGCTTATTTGACCCTTATTGGTATACCAATCTATCCTTAACTCGAATTTAATGGTTAACATTCTATTAAGGGCGCTCAAATCATTCATAATAATTTACAATAGTGTATATACATTTATATCCAAATACTTGGTTTTTTTCAATACTCCTTTGCAATTTTTCATGTGCAATTCATTTCACAATCGAGTTGTATCAAATCAATTTAAAACAAATCAATATGCGATTTATCGCAATTCATTTGATAAAATCCACTTATTTCATAATCCTTCAAACATTTTAGAAATAGAGAAGTGGAGAACAAACCAATTCATTTATGGTTCAAAAGCCGAAGCACACATGCATATTCATATATGAGGAAACCTTTTAGATTTATTTTGTCAAAGCAAAACATAAAAACCCGAAACAAGAAGGAAATTGTGAAAGAACAAACCAAAAGCTTGTGTATACGGTTCAATTCTGAATCTCGATCAATTCGACCCTCCTAAATGCGCTCTATTTCAATACAATTAGCAATCATAATATTAGTAGTATTCCGTATTTCTATTTGAATTTACTTTCTATCCGACTCCTCTTTTCTATACATTCTTTCTTTCTTTTTCCTAATTCCTCCTCCTTAGAAAATCCTTAACATTTGAAAATTTTAGGCATTATTTATGCTCATTTTAATCCTATTTGTGGGCCATGGAACACCCATGCTTTGTTCACTTGCACTTAGGGAGTCGAAGAAAAACACTTTCAAATAAACATCAACACAGCAAGCAAGAACCATGGTTGTGACTGCCTCGGCGGTGAGGTACAACACATTTTCATACTTACTTTTATGCATGTCGCGAAGCCCGCACTCGTTGGAATTAACGGATGAATAGGACAAAAAAAGGCTTATAGTACCGGTACTCAATGTGGGACCCCTAAGCCCGACCCGACCCGTTGGCGGATCCGAAGCGAAGCCTCAGGGACGCCCGTTTAATTCTTTTATTTTACATTTTATTAAGTTTTCTTTTTCCAAAGTGTCGCGACCTAAATCCTCGGCTGGGCCAGAAGGCGGGTTCGAAGCAGGAGCCCGATTTTAAGAGCAGGCGTTTTCATTTATCTTATCAAAACATTTATTTATGTCATTTCGTTTTAAGGTTTTGATTACGCGGAAATTTTCAAATGGGAGGCTCATAAACATTTACATTTCACAAAATGCAATTACAATACAAATTCTATGCCCTTTTAAAATGATATACAAACAAGCATTAATTCAGAGTTCAACTATTTTGTTCACAAAATATCCATGTTTAAAAGGAAATGATATGAATATGGCGGGGTATATGCCCTCTGCCCGCCCAACTTGCTCTATGACTCTGCGCTTCACGATCTTGTCTTATTCACATTCTGCAAGAGTATAGATAAGACACAAGCTAAGCATTTTCATGGCAGTGGTTCTATACAGTTATATTCAATATTCAATTTAACTTGACAGCCATTTAACATTCGCCATACCTATTATATGTATATACTCATCTTATTCATTTTGCATGCTTTCATTTTACAATCATTTATTATATCCGCAACATGCATTTCTGTGCAACAATTCAATTCACAATTCAATTTTATGAGAGATTTAAGCGTATACATAAAATCCCATTTACACTCGTCGATGTTGATTTATTTCACTTTGACTATTCAATTCACATTTAAAGTTAGTTTGATGAATCCGATCCTTATTATCGTGTTATGTGCTTACACATTTAACAATTCGAGTCTCCCATCGCAGCGGATGCCGTTGGTGCACCCGACATGTGGTATCACTTAACTATGTCATAAATATACGCCATCATGACGGATGCCGATTGGTGCATCCGCCAGAGTGGAGACATTTCTTTAATGTCATACGCCATCATGGCGGATCTTAGGTGGTGCGTAATCTGCCAAGTGGGACATTGTGGACAATTTCGGGGTGCGCGCCGTGATGGATCTTGGAATTAGTGCATCAGTCGAGCGATTCGTCGATATATCGATTCAATTCAAGATGTTAAGAATTGACCGATTCATTTACAATCCAATTTATTATTCATATTCATTCGGTTTTCAAACGTTTCAAATATCACATTTCAATTCCATATGCACTTTCTTAATATCTGTTTCAAGATATGTTCATTTCCTTATAATAATTTTCGTTATTTATTAAACCTGGCTCTTGGAAACAGGCCAAGTCGAAGGCAACATGCAAAAAAATTGCACTTTGATTCCAATCCTTGGAATCTCAATCTCAGTTTGGCTTTTCCTCCTCGTCAGCTCCTATTCCAAAACCATTAAAGAACAATATTATTTGTGCGTGCTAGTGGTTTTGGTTAGAATTGATTTTTTTGGAGTTTAATTTGAATTCCAATTTCAACAAACTATATACAGATGGATTCTTGACTCAATGGGCTTTCCATAGAGTCCAAGAACACCTTAAACGGAGGTCGGACAAAGAAGTTATGACCTTAGAGTTGGAGTCACATAGTCAAACTCATTGAGCTCATCTGCAGCAGCCAGTACAATCTGATGGTCAGGTCACATATGACTACCAATCTAAGCTCATCTATTGTCCTCTACAGGCATATGAATGGCTTATTAACTCAATGAGATTTCCATAGAGTTCAGAGCACCTAAGGCAGGTCGGATGAAGAAGTTATGACCTTGAGTTGGAGGAGTCCACCACGTGGTCAAACTCGTGAGGCTCATCACGCCTTGTAGAGGCTGTCTGATGTCTGGACGAGCTTAGTACGACTGTCAGGCTCACCTATTGTCCTCCACGGGCATATGAGATGGATTCTTGACTCAATGGGCTTTCCATAGAGTCAAGAACAGCCTAAGGGAGGTAGGACGGAAGAAGTTATGACCTTCGAAGTTGGAATTTTATGTATTCAAACCCGACCAGTGACTTGTCTTGGCCCAGACGCGAACTTTGACTTGGTCGAGGCTCGGATTGACACCTCAGTAAAAGGACCATAGCTTGGTCTCCTGAGGAGGTCCCAGATTGAAATTCAAAGCCTAACATCTGGTTTCATTGATGTGGCCTATCCGGACTCGCAGCGAAAGTCCACCTTTCTTCTGCAAAAACCAGTTCTAAAGGTCCATTTTGTCACGTATGATAAAAATAGGGCCGAATTTTCTTGGTTCAAATTGCAACCAGACTCTTCCCAAAACACATATATAGAACCTTAGAAATTCTTCTCAACTCAACCACAACGAGGAATTGAGGTTTGAAATTTGCAAACCAAGCAGCCTAAACTAAGGGTTCCAAACCATGTATCTATACTTTCTATGTGTAAAACTAGACAAATTCACATACTCAAATCCATACACAAACAGACTTCCATGCACAAGATTCCCTGCACAATTGAAGTAAACTTTATCCATACTGTGTACAAAATCGATACTTTTAATACGGAACTTAACAAGTTCATATATACACCATAGTTACATACCACATGATCTTTTTCCTTTCCTTTCTTCTCTTTCTTCTTTCTTCTTGTACTCTTCTCTCTTCCTTTTTCCCCTCTTCCTGCATCTTATGGATCACCTTTGTCGTATTTTAAAAGGAAACTTCCTCCCTCTTTCCTACATGCACATTGCCAGAACGATTTTTCTTTTTTCTTTATTTCTTTTTGTATTTGGAGTCCCTCCATTTCTCTATTCTTCATTTAAGTCTCTATTTTCCCCCTTGTTAATTTATTTCTCTAATTTCACTTAGGCAATATAAAACTTGTTGCAAATTGACCCATAGGTCCCCATTTACCATTCCATATTTTTTCTCTTTTTTCACTTGGGTTTATTTTCAGTTAATAAATTTCTCATTTTTAAGCATATACTCATTTAATCCAATATTCATCTAACAATTCTTGAAAAATACCCAAGTTAGCTCAATTATACCGAATATATATAATAAATTTTATTATAAAATTATAGGGCTTGTTTTAAAGTGTTACACTCCAACTTCAGTCTTGGTACTTAACATCCTCCCCGGACAACCCAAATCACTTTTGAGTACCGGTCCTCAGCTTTGATCTTGGTACTTAACATCTGGACCCAGCAGTTTGAGTACTAGTACTCAGCCTTTAGTGCGTGCTCAACATCCTCTGGGCTTCAAAAACCACATTGATCTAGGTACTCAACTTTCGATCTTAGGTACTCACACAGTGATTGGAGAATGGCCAATTCTTGCTATTTTCTGCAAAAATCTTCAACCAAAACTAAAACCAGCTCAGAAAGCAGCTCTAACCCAGAAAACTTTGAAACTTAACCAAGAAACAACTCCAAAGGTGATCTACAACTTCGTCAAAATCCCACCCTTTATAAGATTAGGGTTTTCTTGAATCCAAAATCGTAAAGAGGGAGTTAGGGTTAGTTTCTTACCTTATATCTTCAAATATTTCTTCCTTCTTGCTTGAACAAAGATAGAAGAAAGAATGGAAAGAAAACACACCAAAAACCCTTCTTCTCGAAGCCCTAGCTCCTTCTCCCACTTACTCCTCTAAAAGCATTGAATCTTGAATGAGCGTTCCATAGACTACTTTGGTCTTTATTCTCATGTCATGTGTAATGCCATGTTTGGCTAACTTACATTAATTGGCTTTTCTCATTTTCTCATTTAAGCCTCATTTCACTTTCATTTTCCACTTCACATTTCGTTTATTTGTAGCTTTGGCGCTATATTGTACCATTTATGACCCTTAGGTCCTCATTTGATATTTTTACCATATATATTTGGTTCCTATAAAATTTTTGGGTTTTTATCATTTTTCGTTTTAGCCATGGAAGCCGAAGAAATAAAATTTATTTTATTTACATCACGAATATGTTATAAAAATTTGTTAGGGTATTTTAGAGGCGTTCTGCAGCAGGTAGCGGGTGGCGATTATGTGAAATCAATGAGCAAGGCTGCTTAGCCAGCCACGCAGACCGCTCTCCCAAATCCCTTAACCACGCCCGGAGTGGAGTAGGCGGAGTGAGTTATGGCTGACCACCATTACCCTTCCATGTCCTCTTCTCACATGTGAGTTGCTGTGGAAAGTCCTAGGGTTTTGCTAAGCTTTTGATGCCTCGTCGGGGGAAAACGGGTGCCCCAAGGGGTTAGAATCAAAGAGTCTCCACATTGAAATTTTTGGTTTAGGTTTGTAATGGGCGGTTTGGGCTCCATTTGAAAATCTTAAACAAAAATATAACAACTCTTTAAATAAAATATTTAAATAATAATTTTTTTAAAATGAAGTCTTGACATTGAATTCAATATATGTTTTTTTTTTTAAATGCTACTAAAATTGTCATTTCAAAAAAAAAAGAAAAAAAAACTACTAATAAAATTCTCATTATTATGAATTATTTGCATGCATTGTCTTTGTTTTTGTTTGAAGTAATTCATACATCTTTTAGTTTAAAAATGATAATGATTTTATATTTTATGAAAATTTTCTGTTGAAATAAGAAATAAACTGTAGAATAATTAAGATAAAACAGATGTAAACAATTATTGTAAAATAATTAAGATAAAAGATTTTCAAATTTTATAGAATATTCTGCATGAAATTCCTACAATTTAGTAAATTGTCAACATTTTTTACTAAAATTTTATTTTTGTCAACAATTTAATTTTATTCGTGGAAAAAACATGTAGATTTTCCACCAAAAAAAAAAACTATATTTTTTTTTTGTAAAAATCTCCCTGTTTTTATGCATTTTTTTGTTAAAAATTTAATCTTATATTGATTTTATCATGCAAAATCATTTACCAAAAATTTCATGAATTTTCCATAATTCTAGTGACGTTTCAAAATTTTAGTTGATTTTTGTCATCAATTATTTTTTATTAATTTTATATCATTTATATATTCATTAAATATAAAAATTAGAAATGTTTCAACGTACTTTAATTTTTATTTTATTTGGTGGTCATGAGGTGTTCTAAGCGACTTGTGCACCGCATGAGAACACACTTTAAGTCATATCTAATGCACTCATTGATGGGATGGACACGAAGGCGATCTGGCTCTAGTGAAACCTATTGCATTTCTTGTGGTTAAATTCTAACTTTAGTTAGAGATTCTGAAAAGACATAACCATTTCACATACGTGTTAGGTTGTCAACAAACTTTAAGTTATCATCGTTTAGAATGACATTGACTTATAATTTTAAAGTAAATATATGTTACTAATTAGATGTTTTCATAATTTTTATATATTATTTTATTATAAAATTTTATATTATATATTCATAGATATTATTTTTAACTAATCTGACTAGATATGTCTACAAGCTAAGCTCTGTTAGGTATCTTTGCAAACAGTTTACTACATTGTTTTAAAAAATTATTAGCTTTCAAAAAAACAATCAATAGATATTAATAGACTAAATATTTATAAATGGATACTTTTATTAAATAAGTATTTTAAAATCATGTAATTAGTAATGCCTATTCTTTTTTCTTTTTTCTTTTTTTATCATTTTTTAAAGTTTTATAATATTTTTATCTTTTCTATTGATTTTAAATCAAGACATTTTATGAGAGAGCATCATCTCTTTAATATTAATGTAAATGTATCATTCTTTAACAAAAATAAATATATATATATATATATATATATATATATATATATATATATATATATATATATATATAAGCTAAGCATATATACCTATATATATATATATATATATATATTACTTTTCTTGGCTAATCTACATATAAATATATGCAATCTTTAATTAAATTTATAAAAATCTACATGTTTTTATGCATTTTATTAACAATTATTTACTGATTTATCATGGAAAAGTCATTTACCAAATTTTCATGAATTACCATAATTCTAGTAGAAGTTTTCAAAATTTTAGTTGATTTTGCCATCAATTTATTTATTTATTAATTTTATATCATTTATATATTCATTAAATAAAATTAGAAATGATTCAACAAACTTCATTATCATCATTTAGAATGACATGGACTTATAATTTTCATATTAAATATATATATTCAAAAATATATTTTTATGAATTTTATAAGACTAAATATTTGTTATAAATTTATATTATTTATTAATAGATATTGTTTTTAAACAATTATTAGATATTTATCAATATCTATTAGACTAAATATTTATAAATTGATATTGTTATTAAATAGATATTTTAAAATCATAACTAATAATATCTATTCTATTTTGTTTGTCATTTTTAAAGTTTATAATATTTATATTTTCCATTAATTTTAAGTAAGACATTTTATGAGAGGTATTATCTCCTTAATATTAATGTAAGATGTATCATTCTTTAACAATAATTATATATGTATTTAAAAAAACAATAATTATATATATATATATATATATATATATATATATATATATATATATATATATATATATATATATATATATTGCCCTTCTTATTCAATCTATCTATAAATATAGATAAAGTAATATCAAATTGAACTTTATATTAAAATTAAGGTTGAAATTCATAAAATCTTTAATTAAATTTATAATTAATACTCGAAGATTTAAAAGTAAAAGGTAAAATTATAAGATTAAAAGATTGAAAATGAAACATATTATTATATTGAAAACTAGATTAAATCAAGAACTTCAAGTTTATTGTTAAAACTAATATAAACTCTAAATCCAACCAAGAATGAATTTTAAACAAAATTAAATAATAAAAACTAATTTAAAATTGCTAAAAAATGAATATAAAAATTAAAATTATCACATTACTAAAAGTTGTACCTTTAATATTTAATATTATAAATAATATAATTTCATTGTAAGCTTTTGCTGTTGTAACAAAATTTATAATAGTTTTGCTAATAATTAAATAACTAATGTAGCCTCTTTATATGACACAACAATATTTACTGATTTAATGAAAATAGCTTGGAAATGACTTAAATCCACTCAATTAGTTGGTAAATAATAAAATCTCTAATGAAAATATATCGTCATGAAATATAGATAAAAAATTATAACTTCTAGTAAGGAAGTTAATTTCTTTGGGAAAAATTATATTTACTGATGATTATTTTTGTTGACAAATGGTTTATTTTCTTTACAAAAATTTTAGCACCAAAAAAGGGCGCTAAATATTCCCTCCATGAATATTGCTGACAAAAATATCAATATCGTTGGCAAAAGTTTTGACTAAACTAGTGTTTGTAACAAAATTTAGAATTTCGTTAGGAAATTTATTTTTTTAGTGATGGATTTTTAATTCATCCCAAAAATTTTGTCGGCAAAAGCACATTTTCTTGTAGTGACATTAGGTACAAAATATCCCGGAATGCAGAAACATTTGGAAGCGTTTGTCTACTGACAATAATTTCATTTTGAAATCGCCTTGTACTATGTTGAAGGACATTCCTTTCAGCTCGCTATTAGATAACCCATAAGACTCTATTGTTGGGTCATTTATTGAAATATCCATTGACAAATGCATATTTGGAGTTCCATTCTATGAATGTGTTCATAATTAGAAGCCACAATAGGTGTGAGGTCACTGTTAATAAGACATGAGAAACCTTTAGTTATTGTTGAACATATGTTTTACAAATTAAATATGCAATTTCCTAACAATTCTGAGTTTAGCTTAATATACCTCGAGGGTAGGATTACACCATTCGCGTGCTCAATATTCGACAACACGTATACATGACAATAACTGTCATTGAATCTGAAAATCTTCATTAATTCTTCCTCATCATTTAACAACACCATTAAAGATGGATCAAATTTATATTTGTAGTGAAATTTCACATAATTTGGTTCAACCCTCAACTTAGCACAAACTAATGAAATAAATTCGTCGTATGAAATATTCACATTCACAAATATTGTAATGACTTATCCACCCTTATATTCAATTGATCCATTCGCATCCTTCATCATTTGCCTACCTTCAAAGGGATAATAGAACATTTGGTTCTCCATCTACACCTTTTGTTTGAGACACATATATAATTTGAAGGAATCTTAGTTACATAGTCAAACATATGATATATAAAAGTACTCAATGGTATATAGTGTTATATTAGATCATACAAATTTTGTAAAACCTGGGAAAAATTAAAATTTTATGAAAAATGGCAAGAATAGTAAAATTGATGGAATGACTCAGGAAAGCCTAGAAAATTCTCTAGATCTCGGATGACGAAACGGGCTAATCTGTTGGATTCGTCTCGCAAAATATAGTGACTGAAAGTAGAAAGTTTAGTCAAGTGCTTAGACCAGTCGAAGATTTTACAATTTTAGGTGCTAAATCCGCCGGTGACTCCAGAAAGACGAGATTTTACGAAAATGCCGAGGAAGTCGAAAAATGAAACACGAGCTAAGTTCATTTTAAATAAATTAATTAAAAAAAATGAATCATTTGGGACGAAACGAACCCGGGACCGAAGTGGACACGTGGCACGACGTGGGCCACATAAGTAACTTAAATGAAGTTAGAACAAAAAGGAGAAACATGGCCATTTTTAGTAGGAAAGAGAGAGAAGAGGGAGAGAGAAGAGAGGGGCTCCACCTTCTCTCTATGATCTACGGAGCTCGGGTAGTCGTCTCGCGTCAAGCCAAGACTTAAAGTCGGAGTACTCGTCGAGAGCAACACGTGGACACAAAACGAGTTTTTGCGTCGGTCGAGTGAAGTTTTGGGTGTGGGTTTCAAGCTTTCGGGTCTTAACCGTCTTCGCTCCAAGAGGTGAAAATAACTCTACTTTGGTTTATTTTTCCGTATAAGGGGTTGTTTGGTCTTGGTTGAGCCCTAGGGACTGTTTGGATGGTGCCCTCGAGCACCCGAGGAAGAAAAAAAAATCTCGCGGAGTCCTTTGTTGTATGAGCCTGCAGCTTTGGATGACCATAACTTTTTCGTCTGAACTCTGTTTTGCACGTTCTTGGACTCTATGGAAAGATATTTGAGTCTAGAATCCATCCATATATAGATTAATACAATTTGAGCTCATATTAGGTCCTAAAATGATGAAATACAGTAGCCTCTGCTGCTATAGGTGCTGCAATGTTGCTGATTTTCTTCATGGCTTGCAACTTGCATAACTCCTTCGTTTAGACTCCAAATTTGGTGTTCTTGGACTCTATGGAAAGCTCTTGAGTCTAGAATCCGGCCTTAAGCCTGTGAATGACATTTGGTACCCACATATTTTTCAAAAATTTGATTGTAGCACCAAGTGTGCAAATTGCTTGGTTGTGATGATATGCGCGGTCTAATACATTGAAATTGATGTATGTTGTTTGGTAATTATAGTAAATATTTGATATAATTATCCATGAGGCTTAGGGAAATGCATGAGTTTGTGTATGGTTAAGGCCATTGCATGGCTTAGTTATAGGCTATTTGTGGACATGGTGTCACAATTAGGCCTAGAGGATAAAGTAAGCCATTAACCGATTGGTGATGACTTGTAGATGTCAATGTATGTGTGTTAGGTATGGGGCATTAATTGTATGATTTAAATTGGAATTTATGTGTTCATTAATATAAATGTCCAAATGATGCATGGGTTAATATGCATGAGTAGGCATATGTGCATATATCACTCATTATATATGTAGCATGGTATGAATGGACAATGATTGGTGAATGGGTGGTGGACCGGAATGCATTTGGACAAGCGTCGATATTAGAGCTCCGCACGGTCTTCATGGTTGTAAATCAACTTAGCTGTGTATGGTGATAAGTGCGAGGCTTCAGTCTAAAGGGACAATGTCTAAAGAGTTAAGTGGTTTAGAAGATTGTCCTAATGCTTTTGATTAAAGCGGTTTGTCGGAGGCGTCGATGCTTTTGATTAAAGCGGTTCAACGGAGATGTTGTGCACAGATAAAGTTGTTTATCGGAAGCCCATCCGATGCTTTTGATTAAGTAGTTTGTCGGAGGCCGTCAATGCTTTTGGATAAAGGCTGTTTATGGAGATTGTCCAATGGCTTTAAGATAAAGTGGTTTATGGGAGTGTCGATGAGTTTTAAAGAAACAGAAACACACGAACTTGGTAAAGCAAGTTGATATCAGAAGATTTTCTAATGGATTTTGATTTATAAAATAAAAAGCTTTTGTTTGGAAAATGGTCATTGATGGAACACTATAAATGGCGGTTTTCCATAGCATATCATGTGTAGAGGAGTCGGGTGAGACTTAGGACATAGGACGAAATTAGGTCACATTCTCATTCATGAATAGACATTTGGTAGATGTTGTATGTTTTGCGGATGTATGAAATGGCATTCCTAACGTGTGTGTATTTAGGTGGGGAAGTAAACTCATAAGAACCATTCTCTCTCTTTTGGGCATTGCTCACCTCGTCCTTTTTGGGTACGGGGAATGTGCGGGGAGATGGTGCTCACTGAAGTGCGTTATTGTGAGAAGAAGCCGGATTGTGACTTTTGATTTATATTTTGTAAACATGTATTAAAATGCTTAGATTTTGATATATGTTTTGTATAAAGTGATGTAATTTAAACTCTTATGGATTATGGTTTACCAATCATGTGCTTATATGTTTGAGTATGGATAAATGGAGCGTACGTGGCCATTTTACTCATATGTGGACCGGTTCCGATTCTTGTATAATATTATTGGGCCATGTTGCCATGTAATTTACACATGTTGTATTTTGGTGAAATTTCAAGTATACGAATGAGACTCTGCCGTTTCACAAATCTTGGGTCGGGAAAAAGGGGACTCAATGGTGTGAGTATCGTTGCACGACATCCACAAATCTTTCACGGGTTGACGAGTTGTCAATGAGACCCGAGATTTGTGGTGTATCCGCGAGCAGTATCGGGCGTAGGTATATGAATACTGGGGCTGATGGGCATAGATTACAGGACATGCGGTTATGAGTATAAGCTTGAGTTGTGAATGCCTAGAGGCTGGTGTAATACGATATTAAGTGATCATAACTTAGTATCGAAATAAGTATGTGATTACTTAGAAAAAGGATGGGCATTAGGTTTAGACCATTGCATGCGTGTACATTTTTCATGTTGTGTCTTCACATGGTTGGCGATTGCGTGATTGTGTTACAAATTACCATGGAATTATATACATGGTAGAATGCATATAGGAAAAGATGAACACTAGGGTTAGAAAACATAACCTTAAGAGTTCGGAAAATGGATGGACGGAATATCTCAAGATGTTGATGTCTATTAGTGAATTAACGGCATGTGCATTACTAAATAAACAAGAGAAAATCTAGATGTAGACCGAGAGGTTGAGAGCAGCAGGAGGAATTCTCCCTTAGGAACAAGGATGAGTGTTGATCAGATATGTCGGGCTTATGAGTTGGAGATCTCTGGGATTCTTCTCACTGTGGACCTAACCATGTCAATCTTCGATTTGTTGGATGGAGGTGGGAGAGAGATCTACCACTGGTTCGGATTTGGTTAGAGACACCACGGAGAAGGTGGATTTAATACAGAGAAGGTGGATTTGGGCCGTCACAAATTTGGAGGGTAATGTCTTTGCTTTATATGTTTCGGCACATATAAATGCTTTTGGAGGAACAACAAAGTAAAAGAATTTCAGCATATCCCAACTCTGATGAATTAGCTTTTTCAATCACAAAATGCATAAATCATCATTGAGTAAGCAAAAAAAAAAAAATTATACAGCATAAGCTAGTATATCCATGGAGAAAAAGTTCAATGCAAAATGTTCAAGAATTAAAAGAAGCTTTGCAAATCATTCTAAATAGAGAACAATTAGCAAAAGGGACTGTAGCTAAATTGTTTATCCATCCCAAATGGGTGTACATCATTATGAAATGACTACAACAAGAAAATATAACGAAATCTAACTGACTAAGACATTTAAAACAAGAAGTATCCACGATAATCATCGTCCCCGCATCACGAACCACCATTGCTGCAGTCGATAGAAATAATGCAACACGCCAGATGAGGTCAGACATCCACATTCGAGGAGCAACAGGGGCCCCAACCATTTTATATACAAGAATTTCCCTCGCTATGCTAATTCTGAGTTTTGGCATACAGGGACCTAACTGTGAGTTGGTCTTGGATAAGAAAGAAATCTTGAGAAGCAGAAAAAAGTTCCGAGAAAAATAGAAATGAAAGCATAAGAGGTTAGGAAGTCAGCCACGACTGGAAACACTGGGAGAAATCATTAAGCTCCGTTTAATGAGTAAGTAAAGAAAGAAAAGTTAGAGCGACAACAGCCACTTCAGCAGTAAAGCTACAAGCTTCTAATTTGGCCATAATTTCTCACTTAACTCATAAGCAAAGAAACAAGTTGGGACGAAACAAATCCCTAACCTGATTTCAAGGGCACAACTGAAACAATCGATAGCCTCAACGAAATCACTTTCTTTCACAACAAACACAAACCCAAATAGAACCATAAAAAAAAATTCCTCAAAGCAAACACAGAGCCAAATAGAACCATAAACAGTGTTTTACTCTTACCTTCGGTACAAAGTTGAGTCTTTTTTACCCAATATACGATCAGATTTCTCCTTCCTAGATGATGAAGACAACAACGAGAGGCAAATTGATCGTAAGTCCAGAGATAGCTTAAGCTAGGAAGAAATTGGAAACTTGCCTCCAAAAATGTAAGGGTTCGAACTTGGGGATGAAGACGGAGCCGAGCACACAATGATATGATTTCCTTTTTTCCCCTTTGCGGAGAGATCGGGGCGAGCGGGAAGAAGTTTAGAGTTAGGGCTTTTTTGCTTGTAACCTTTATCTTAGAAGGCGATCTGAGTTAGAGGTGAACAGTTGATATATATATTTTTTTTAATAAGGTGAACAACCTGATTTTTTTTTTAATTCCATCTTGGAATATTAGTTGAATTAATCAAGAGAACGAATTTAAATTGTTTACCTAATTATCACTTTTATTCCTCAAAGATAATTTTTTTTTTTTTTCAAATGCGCTGAATGATGCAATTCAAATTTTTGATACTCATGTGACTTTTATTTTAAAATAAGCTGTCTGATACATCTTCTCCAAAAGGACAACATGGAGAGGTGCGTGTGCAAGCAAGATCATTCAGCGGTCAACGACTCTTTTCAGGGAGTTGCAGTCTTTGACAACCTGGGAAAGGTTCCTCTAACTCTCCAGACAGCGGGAAAAGAATCTAATTATTTACTAACGCAGAATCGGAGACTCGACGAGGCTGTAAATCTCACTCCTGGAGAAAATTATTGAATTGAAACCCATTAACAGATTCGGTTTCTCAGAAGGGCCGTAAAATTCAGATCTCAGCTCTGTGTGTATGAGGCGATGACTGACCCCAAATTTCTTCTATTGTTACTTTTTGCCTCCATGTTCATGCATCAGCAAGCTGCTAATGGTGCATTAGCCCCACCGGAAACCCGAAAAATGATAGATGAGGCTAACAGGAAGGGACCCTATTTAGGATTGGTCATTCCCAATCTCTTCGAGATGAACCCTCTTCTTCAATCTCCACACTTCAAACCCAGTAACATTACCATCGATTTTTCAGGTAAGATTTTGCCCACAAACTGCTTTTATCTTGCTTTCTTCCTTAAACTCATTCACTGGATGTTGATTAGGTCGAAGATTTCGATTTGGAAGCATTTTTCAGAAGCAAGTCATATTGGTCATGACCGGGTTAGGCATGGTATACGCTAGATTTCTGCTTTGCATTTCCTCCATTTCGGGCTGCTTGTTTTCTTGCTGTTTGATAATTCTATGAATCCCCTTTTCTTTTGAGAATACTGTTATGAATCGAAGCTTTGATGAGTGATAGTATGAATTGGCTGTGAAAGATAAAGGAAATAAATGCGTAAAAATGTGGTTTAGCATAGTGAGAAATTTAGTATGTTTTTTATATCCAAGCTGTGGATGAGAGAAAATATTTGTGTGCTGAAAACGCAAAAAAAAGAAAGATTGGAGTATAAAGTATTCAGACGATTAAGAAAAATGTAATCATAAAACCTTAAGATCTTCTTGTCTAAAAAATCATATAAAACTCTCGATCTTTGAAACCCACCAGATCTATGCACATACAAATCCTCTCTCATAATTTTCTCCTCTATATTGACTAAGAATATTTATAGAGATATTCCTAAAACTTTCATATTATATTAAGAAAACCTAATATTACAATAATATAACAAATATGAATTATCCTATAAAATATTATTTACAAAAAGGAATTAATACTAAATAGGAATTTTAGATATATTCTAACAATCTCCACCTTGGATCAAATTCCATCACATCTTGATAAGGAAGTAATGGAATCTCCGCCTTGAGCTGAAATTCTTTTATCTTCATCTTTGTATTGCCCGTAATCTTTTGTTCTTCCAAATATCTTTAACTTGAAGTTGCGTCACCATTTGTTATAGATAGTGGCTTTTGTGGATGTGATATCGATTCGAGCAGATAATAAAAATAAATATCATAAAAATGCACGAGAGGTTTTAATGTGGTTCGACCAATTATGCCTATATCCACGGATGAGAGAAAATATTTCCACTATTCTTGAAAACATAGAGAACAAGATTGGAGTATCAAAGTGTTGCGACAACTAGGAAAAATCACAAAATCACAGATGTATTCTCTCTACTGGTGAAGCATAGCTCAATTTGAGCTTTGCTTGGGATTATTAAGCTTTCATGATTGAGCTTGGCTTGAGTTGGATATGAGGCGCATTTTTACCGCAAGGGAGCTTTAGGAGGACATCTATATGCAACTTGATCAGGAGGGTTTTATAGCTTAGGGTGGGAGGGTATGTTTACTACTTAAGAGTCTGCTATGGTTTGGCAGTCTCACCAGACAACGATATAATAGATTTGACTCATTCATGATCTCTCATGATTTTAAGGAGTAAGCTTTGATAGTTGTGTCTCACTTGAGCTGTCTGATGATGAGTCATTGCGTACTGTGCTCTTATATGTTGACTAGCCTTACTAATAACTACCCAAAGAGTAGAAAGGAGATGGGGGTAGCGCTTTGACTAGAAGTAATGAGTTTGAATAAGAAAGATCGGGAATCAACCCGAAAACCGCCGGATGGAGATTTTGGGGATAGAGTGGCGGGAGGAAAGATTAATCTTTAGGGTTAGGAAAGGTATGTTGAAAGGTGCCGCGGGTTAAACATGCGGAATCACGAGAAGCTTGTTACTCTCCACCTGCTGACTCATTTGGACACCTTTAATGCATACTGTGTCACATTCAGATGAGAAGGTTGACTACATGTCTGGAGTACCATATTCTAATGCTGTGGGTCTTTGAGGTATGCCATGGTGTGGTCGCTTCCAGATTTGACCTATGTAGTTAGTAGGTACATGGCAAAACCTGGCAAGGAACATTGGAAAGCAGTTCAGTGGATCATGAGATACTTGTGTGGATCCAGTAGTGTTTGTTTGCAGTTTGGTAGGACTAGAGATGGGGTTCGCCAGGGTATCTTTGATTCGATTTATGTTGGAGATTTTGATAAGAGGAGATCCCTTATAGGACACGAGTTCACCATTGGAGGTTGTACTATTAGTTTGAGCTTCTCTTGATCAGCCGGTGGGTTGTGACTCTGAGAGGGTGAAGTACATGACAGTACAAAGCTTGAGAGGCCCTTTGGTTGGAAGGGATTGTTTGGGAGCTAAGTGATCGGTTGCAGGTCGATTTTATTGTTTATGATAGTTAGAGTGCTATATTTTCAACACTTGAGATCGGATGTTTTCATGAGAGGGGCGAAGTATATCGTGTGAGATATCATTTGTAAGGGTGGATGTGCTCGTGGTACATTATTTAATGAATAAAGTTGGAACCCAAGACAATCTTATAGATATGATGACTAAGTCACTTCCTATAGCCAAGTTTGTGCATTGTTCAAACTTGGTGAGACTTGGTTGTTGAGTTTTTCCCTATGGGGCTTTGTCGTGGAAGAGGAGTATGGTTTTGATCTTATTTTGAGATATAGAGTTTGTCGGCGCTTTTCTGCTTATGATGGGAATTCGTGTCAAGGTGAAGATTGTGATTTGTGACCCGAATTTGGTTTTGGGCTTATGTTTGACCTGAAGGCCCATGGTGCGAATTTTGTGAAAAAGAAAAAGTTGAGAAAAAAAAAATGGATATGTTGTAGTAGCAGAGGGGTTGGGCTTCGGTATTTTCGTCAAATTAACATACTAGGGTTTATTCCCTATTTCGCTGTACTTTGTAATTCATCTTGGATTCATAGTGAAACTTTCTTCTCTACCTGTGGTTTTTCTCCCGTAAGGGTTTCCACGTAATTATGGTGTTTTTCTTTATTTTCTTATTTCTTTATTGTGCCATTGATCTTAACAAATACAATGCAGATAAATGCAGGTATTAGTACTCAGATTTTGTTGAGTACCTTCGATGTAGAAGGAATCTTGCATTATGGGACAACTGCCAATGTAAACCCATCTCTTCATATTGGAGATGTTACCATTCCTCAGTATTGGGCTCATACTGCTCTTTGGAATTGGCAGGTCCCACCCTGACCCCTCCTCACAACTCTTTGTTTCTCCTACTAATAATATTATTTTCATTTTGGGATGAAAAAAGGTAATGGGTCTTCTTGGTTTTCATTTTCTACCTTTGGTTTACTTGTGAAATTAACAAGATTGTGAAGAATTGAGCTATGTGGATTGATTATTAAGCTTTTCATTTTTTGACATATGAAATGATGATTTAGAGGTATGGAGAAGGGCCTGAAGATGAGTTAGGACTTGAAAAGAATGGTGACTACACAAGGGAAATTGGGTACTTGAACTTTGCAAATTATACAATAAGTATGAATGACTACGGGTTAATTGGAATCTCTTGAACAATGTTTGGTATCCAACCCGGAGGAAGTGTTCTGTGGATGGAACAAGAAGGAACATGCCTTTTGGATTCCACTTGACCCCTTTACCTTGAATCTCGAAAGCTTGAGGTGAAACTTCTTTCTTTACCTTCGAGGGATGAATAGTGTTAATCCTTAACGAGTGGATATGATAGATAGTTTCAAATTTGATTTTGATATCTTTACATTAGATATATAATTTATCTTGATCTCTTGTCATGCCCATATAGATATGTTTTTTGTATATATTTCTATGTGATATGTCAATGGGGTGTGTCACATATGTTGTAAAGCTTGAGGAAAAATTCAATTTTTCTAAAAATGAGCAAAATGACAATTTGCTGCTATAGTACAAGGAAAAATCTGAAAATTTCCTAGACTTCGGGTGACGGAATGGACCCTCATGATAAATTGGGTGCCATGGAGTTTAGTGAACTTCGATGGTGTGTCGAATTACGGTGGTTTGAGAATTTCACGTAATTAAAGGTGAGACGGGTAAATGGCATGACAACGTGTGGCATGGCGCCACATGTCATCATGACTTAACATAGGGACATGTGGCAAATGATACATGGTGAGACCATGTGTGGTCTTGAAAAGATCAAGTGAGGAGTGGATGAAAGATGATGAGTGGGTTAGGTGTCATAGATGACACTTGTCACCAAAAGGCAAAACAAAAGGGGACACATGGGAGCCATGTGTCACACCCCCAAAGAAAGATCAAGTAGTGGATAAGAATGGATGAAGGAAAAAGAGAAAGAAAGGAAAAGAAAGGGGGAGAGGAACAGAGTAGCGATCGGCGACATTTCCTTAGATCTCAAACAATGATGATCAAAACTACGTCGAGACAATCTGAGATTTATCTACATAGCGAGAGCTACCGTGGGTACGGGTCCGAGTTTTCGTCAAACTCCAAGAGGTAGGGGTTATTTCCTACTTTGGTTAGTCCTTGTCTAAGGGCCATGAGGTGTAGCCTTAATGGTGGGGCTGATTCAAAAATAGTTGTGATCAAACTGTTGGTGAAATTCAAACTAATTTCTGGGTCCTCTCTGTTCTCAAAATTGCAATTCTGAAGCAGGGTGTGCTTGATGGAAAATATAGGCTTGGGTATGATGATTTTGTAGTGTGTCAGTGCTGGGCAACAGATTGACATGTTGAGTTGTATTGTGCTGATGCAGGTCTAAACTTATGAATCCGAGTTTTATGTGTTGTTGCCCCAGTTAGAATGACATGCAAGTGTGTGAAAAATCATGTGGATATATGCTGAAATTGATGTAATTACTTGAGTTGTATTATGGATGTAAATTGTATGCTATATATATGATTATCCATAGATCATAAATGTTGCATGTAACATGAAAAAACAGGCAATGGCATTTTGCATTGCATATGCATGGGGACATCGCGTGAAATGGGTTTGAGTGCATGGCATGAAAGAACACTGTGTTTGGTGTTTAAAAGGTGGGCTTTGAAAAAGGGACGACGTCCTAGAGTCGCACGGTTGGAAATTATGTGTTGGGTAGTAGCAAGAAGGGATAGACAACCCCTCGGTAGCTTTTTGTATTATTGGTCGGACATATGTATCCAACGATTGAGGATTCGAAAGATGTCGAGAAAGGTGTCACGACACCAACGGTGAGACCTCGAGGAAGTTAGATTTACCCACAAAGACATGACTTTTGAATAAAGCGGTTTCAAAGGCTTGTCCGAGGACTTGAAATATAAAACAAAAATCTTTTGTTTGGAAATGAGGAATTTTCATACATGACATGCATGTGTGAGGAGTCGATGAGCTGGAATGATAGTATGACATGAGAGCATTCATGTAGAAATGCATATGTTGTTGCTCATTGTGCTTGAAATGATTGAATCATGGCATTGCATGTGCATAGGTGAGGAAGTGGCCCGCATAGGAGATTCCTCTCCGGGCATTGCTCCTGCTGTCGTGAAAATATTTTTTCGGTCTTTAGAAGCCCGCTGGGGAATGGAATCCATCCAGAGGCCTTAATGGCAAAGATGGCAGTTATGGCTTGTCTGTATTTTTAAAACTACGGACAATAATCAGGTTTTACGTATGTAAAATAGAAGAGTTGTAATAAAACTTATTTTGAATTGTTTAATACAATTTGATAGGTTTTTCCCAGATTTTCATGTTGCCTTATTATGCTGAGGCCATTGTGATGACTTATAGTGTATTGGGAAAAAGCTGGAGGTGAAGGAAATGCCAAAATGGCTATTGTAGGTTTGGGCAAGTTTTAGGTCGCGATAGGGGTTTCTTGGTCGCGATAGAGTTTAAGTCATTATCGCGACAAAGGAGTTCCACAATATACGCGACATAGTTCAATTTCTGAAGCGATTGCTTAGTTGTGATATTCATATTTTTTGTATGCGACAATTCTTGTTTCTCTGTCATGACAATGTCGCGATAGAGGTTTTCTTATTACGGCCGAGATGGCCACGACGAGTTGCACCCTTTGTGTTTCAACATGTTTGGTCTTGGCAAGGATTTCTCCTCAATAAGCGACGATACTTTGTGTCCGCAACGGGTTTGGTCAGGCGGGGAGTTTCTATATCGCGATGAATATTTGCATTGGCCGCTCTGAGGTCGACGCAGGCGGGGATTTTATGTTGCGACAAAGTGTTTTCATGCCGCGAAGGAGTTTGGTCAAGACCAAGAGTTTTTATGTCGCAACAAAATATTTTTATGTCGTGACAAAATATTTTGATGTCGCGACATAGTTGGCTAAGGTGAAGAGAAATCATGTCGCGACGATGAGTACTTTTATTGTCGCGGCCGAGTTTGGTTAAGAGCTAGGGCTTCACTAATATGTGCGTAGCAGTATTTATGTGTACAAGCCAGAGTTTGGCGTGGCGAGGGGTCTTGTGTTGCGATAAAGTGTTTTTATGCCGCAACAGAGTTTGGCCTAGATAGAAGATATTAGGTCATAACAGAGTATTTTCTTGTCGTGATCGAGTTTGGGGCCAAGGGCTTGAAGGGTTCACGTCGCGGCGATTAATAGCGAAGGCATTGTATTCTGTGAGGAATTTGCGTGTCTTGTAACCGAGACCGCATCTATTGCGACATTGTAAGTATTTGTGTTGTGCTTGGCGGAGAGGCCCGTCTGGCGCGTGATAGATTGGAATTACGGCCCGCAGGGTGTCATTTGCGCCTGAAATAGTTGATACGTCGTGATAGACTTCCTCACCAGTGGTAAAATAAAAAAATAAAAAAAGACTCAGGATTAAATTCATGACTTGGTATCGGAAGCGCTAGTTTATAAATACCTAAAACTCGATGTCGAATCCAAACATGTAGCCCAGTATCAGGAAATTAGGTGTACGATTACCTAGGACTTGATGGGCACGGGTTAGATCATACATTAATTGTGCATTTTGATGAACTACTGTGTTATACACTGCATGATAGTGTGTTACGTGTTGTGTGAAGTACATACTTGGTAAATAGTATATAGGAAATGTTGAACACTAGGGTGAAAAAATAACCTTAAGGGTTCGGCAAGTAAATAAATATGTTAGTTCGGATTATGATGAAAATTAACGGTGGCATACCTGCCTAATTGGACAACGGAAAATCTCGGAGTTTAACTATTTGACATGTAGATGGCAAGTCGAGGGAAGGGCGTGAGGTTTATGGGTCTTGTAACACGCCATTATACAGGCTAGATATAGTGGGGTGGGGAGGACGAGTAACCTCCAGAGGTTTATGGCACATCATCCTCCGACATTTACAAGGAAAGGGGATCCAGTGGTAGATGACCATTAGTTCCGACAGGTCAAAAGGATGTTGGAGGCCATGGAGATTTCCTCTAATGCCACGAGGATCAGGCTAGCTACATTTAAGCTAGAGAGTGAATCCCAGGTATGGTGGGATCAAGGATCTAGGGAGCGTTGGCATGGGGAGGTTGAGGAAATATTTGTGGTAAAGTTTTCCCAGGCATCACGCTGGGCATGCAAAGCTCGGGAGTTCCTTGGTTTGAATAAGGAGAGATATGGCCAGTGCCCAGATACGTAGCTAAGTTAAATCGAGATTAGCATTTTTGGGGATGATTATGTGTTATGAGACATGGCTAAGGTGAGGAGAAGTTTGAGGATGGTCTAAAAATTTGTCAATCAGGGCAAGATTGGTAAGGATTTCTCTTACCAAGACATGAGCTACATGGTAGGACGACTATGGCCATAGAGAGAAATAGAAGACGCGTGAGCATCGAGAGACGAGTCTTTGGTGATGAAAGGAAGGAGGCGGGCCTTCTTCCGGAGTTCGGAGGAAAGCCAGAGGCTTTGGGTCACGGGGTTTGAGGGGATAGAGTACCGGCTATCAGGGCCAAGGCCAGATCAGGGCTCTTAGCCAGTTAGGATCAATGACATGTTACCATTATCATCAGTCCGAACACATAAGACGAAATTACCTGAGTAAGAATCTGAGTTGTGAGACTCCATAGTCCCCCGATCGTCGATTGAGGCTGCCGACCACGATTTGTTCCTTACTAACCACAGGCGGAGGAACCAACATCAGCCTCAGTTGGCATAGTCACCTACAAAGATGTGTAGGCAGGGTAGGAAGGAACGGTATGGGTCAGTAGGGAGCCGGGAGTTCATAAGTAGGAATTTCCAGGACCCACAGAAGGGCGTGTTTACTGTTCATTACACCACGGACTAAGATTGCGGATCGGTGGGCGCTAATACGAGTATGTTTCTGCTCTTGCGCCTGTAGACCCAAGGTGTTGTTGATGCAGTCCCATCACACATTCATTTAATGTCTTTGCATCTTGCGTATTAAATGCTGGGCTTAAAGGTTGAATCCTTGGGAGAAGCGGATTACGTAGCCAGGCTCCTTAGGAACTAGGGTCAGTATGGATCACGATATGTTGGGATGTACAAGTTAAGTCTCGGGTTCTACTCCGCTTGTGGACTAAGGGTCATGGACATCGGGTTGTATGTCGTCCCTCAGGGATGGAGCCCGGATTGTGACACCATAGAGTCGTTATTGGCTTGTGATCGTGGGAGGATGCTAACACCGCGGACTGTGATTTGTGTGTTATGTTTTGGGGGGATAAACACATTCTCCTTTTACCCCGGTGTGTACAACTCTGGAGTGGCGGGGGAAGGTTAATGGGTTGGCTAGTAGAGCCTTTACTGGAGGACGCTAGGTGAGATGGGATTTGGGTCTACCTCAGTGGTTCATGAGTATAGGGATGTCTTCCGGGGATTGCTTCCCGCCTCAGGGGATGGAGACTTTGTCATTGAGTTACACTGGGTACATCCCTTCTTCTATGACTTACCGCATGGGATGGCGCCGATCGTAGCTAGGAGCTTAAAGATTTGTCTTAGGAATTGTGGGCCCGGGGTTTGTGGAGTAGGCACTTCGTCTTGGGGCGCTCACGGTTACATTGCTAAGGAAGAAGGATAGGACCCTTCGGCGGCGTGACCGATCCGTTGAAACAGGAGATTCTGATGATCGGTACCCTTTCTTAGAGATTGATGATTTGTTTGATCGGTTGAGGGCGTGAGTGTATTCAGATAGATCTCACGTCGGATACCACTAAGTTGAAGTTAGGGAGAGGTGACATCCACAGGACAACGTTTAGGAGCCTTGATACGGGCATTTAGAGTTCCGCGGTGATGCCTTTTCGGTTGACAAATCGTAGCGACATTCATAGATCTCATGCGTAGGGTATTCGACCTACATTTGGATCGAGTTTGTTGTAGTCTTCGTTAGCTGACATTTTTGATATACTCCCGAGTGCGAGGGAGAACATAAGGATCATTTGAGGAGTCGTTCTTTGGGTTTGAGAGATAGCCATCGGTTATGTCAAGTTCAGAAAATGTGAATTTTGGCTTACTAAGGTGAAATTCTTGGGACACGTAGTGTCAGCTTCTAGTGTGTCAGTAGACTCGGAGAAGGTAGAGGCGGTTATGAGTTGGGAGAGGCCGAAGTCAGTCTTTGAGATATGCAGTTTCTTAGGACTGGCAGGGTCTTATAGGAGATTCATTGAGGATTTCTCATTGCGGCACACATGACCAGTTGACCTAGAAGGAGGTGGTCACGAGTAGAATGACACGTGTGAAGAGGCGTTCGAGGTGAAAATGGGAGCTTGCCGACCTCTAATGCGATAGTCTCGGAGATGGAGACGAGGAGGTACACATTGTATTGTGATGCCTTTAAAGATGGACTGGGATGTGTCTTGATGCAGTCCGCGAGGGTTCAACTATGGTTCTAAACTGACTAAGAATCATGGCCCGAGTGCCTCGCATGATATGAGTTGGCAGCCATAGTCTTTGCTTTAAAATTTGGCGCCACCGCCACCACTATGGTGGCTTGATTCGAGTGTTTGGACCACAAAAGTCTGGTATATCTTCCACACCGCCGAGACCTCAACATGAGGCAACGTAAGATGGATGGAGTATCGGAGGACTGAGCTTCACTTTGCATTACCTTCACAGTAAAGGCAAATGTAGTGGTAGCACTGTTAAGGAAGTCACAAAGTCACAGCTAATATAAGCTTCAGGGTGGCGAGATGCTTAAGATTGTGGGACATTTTGGACTACAGTATAGTGACCAGCTCGAGGTGTTGGTAGGAGTTTAAGTGGGTATGCCTTTCCTTTACTAAGCGGTGATTGAAGATCCGGCGGAGGCTGGAGATAGTGTTCATCAGTGCGAGTATAGTTAGGTAGTTGTGAAGGGTACAGATGGCACTCCCACACCTGAATCGTAGTCTTTGGAATAGTGGACGGATCGTGGTTCCTTAGTTGACAGATCTGAGAGAGGAGATCTTCAGGGAGTTCCATTGCTCTCGATTTGCGGTGCACCCAAGTGGCATGAAGATGTACCATGATCTTCGTTGCCAGTATTACTGGAGCGGGATGAAGAGACCGCGTTAGGGACTTTGTTAGCGATGTCTCACGATGTCAATTAAAAATTTGAGCATCGAAGGCCCTGGCGGGCTACTCCATACATTGAGGTATTAGAATAAAGTGGGAACATATCCTGATGGATTTGTGACTCGCCCGCGGACATCCACGGGCTTGACGCGGTGTGGGTAATAGTGGACTGGCTCACCAAGTCAACACATTTTCTAGCGGTGCGGATGACCTTCTACTTGGAGGAATTTCACGGGTTCTGTCCACGTTAGAGATTGTCCGGTAACATGGAGTGCTAGTCTCTATCGTATCAGACAAGGATCCCAAGTTCCGACCACACTTTGGAAGAACCGGAAAGCCATGGGAGCATGATTGATAATGGTATTGCGTTTCATCCGCAGAGACCGGATGGTCGGTCGGAGAGGACCATACGAGGGTTCCGAGGACGTGCTCACGAGCATCGTCCACAGATCTTAAGGGTGGCATGGGAAGAAACAGAGTACCCTGAGTGGAAGTCGCCTCTAATATCGCAGATTATCGGGCGGTATACGGAGATGGCGCCCTGCGGTACGTTATATGAGAGCCATGTCGATCTTCCTATTTGTTGAATGGAGGTGGGGAGAAGGATCGTCACGGTCGGTTTGGTCTTACCTTGGAAGGTGGGTTGATCACGGAATTGTCTTCTCGTGGCTCGGGCCGAGAGGCGGAAGAGCTACTGGCCAGAGCCTGCGGCAGCTTGACTTTATAGAGTTTGAGGGGCGGGGTGATCCGCATCTTCTTGAGGTGATGCTAAGGAGGAGTGGTCGAGGGTTCAGCAATGAGAGGAAGCTATCACTTAGGGGTATATCGAGGCCTTTTCGAGATACTCGGGAAGGGGTGGAGCGCCAGTTAGTGTCGATTGGCTTTACAACGAGGTTATTAGGTCGGCCCCTTGAGGGTATTCGGTAATGCCAGTGCTCAGTCACTCTAGATTAGGCTCATGCAGTGGATTGGGGCGAGCTTGTTTATTGATGCGGATGGGACCTTCGAGGAGGGACACGTGGCAGCCTTTGGATCGCCCCGAGACCATGTCTTCGACCTTAAGAGCTGTGAGGCTAGTGAAGGTGTTGTGGCAACACCGAGGAGTGGAGGAGGCAACACGGGAACACGAGGACACGATGCGTGCCACCTATCCTTTCCTGTTTGAGGACGGAGGTACGTGGTTTAGTCATTGAACATTGAATGATTGTTGCATGTGCATGTGATTGTATGCATATGTGTGTAAATTTCGGGGACGAATTTTTTTTTTAGGAGGGGAAAATGCAAAAACCCGAGAAAAATTCAATTTTTCTAAAAAATGGCAAAACGGAAATTTGTTGCTATAGTACAAGGAAAAATATGAAAATTTCCTAGACCTCGGGTGACGGAACGGACCTCACTAATAAATTCGTCTCATGGAGTTTAGTTGCCACTAGCGAGATTGCGTCCCGAATTCTAAAAGGCGATCGAGAATTTCCGCGTAATTCCAGGTGGAGCGGGTAAATGCCATGATAGCGTGTGGCATGGTGCCACATGGCATCATGACTTAACATAGGGACATGTGGCAAAATGCCACATGGGTGAGGACTCCATAATGTGGTCTTGAAAGATCAAGTGAGGGAATGGATGAAGATGATGAATGGGTTGGGTGTCATAGATGACACTTGTCACCAAGGCAAAACAAAGGGGACACATAGGAGCCATGTCACACCCCCAAAGAATCAAGTAGTGGATAAGAATGGATGAAGGAAAAAGGGAAATAAAGGAAAAGGAAAGGGGAAAAGAAAGGGGGAGAGGAACGGAGGAGCGATCGGCGACATTTCCTTATATCTCAGACAAAGAGACGATCAAAACTTGTCAGAGCAAGAGGCAAAGTTTATCTAAGCATTAAGAGCTTCATGTAGGTACCAAGATCCAGAGTTTTAGTCAAACTCCAAGAGGTAGGGGTTCTCTCCTACCTTGGTTAGTCCTTGTCTAAGGGCCATGAGGTGTGGCCCTAATAGTAGGGCTGATTAAAAAATAGTTGTGATCAATTGGTGAGATTCAGACTAATTTCTAAGTCCTCTCTGTTCTCCCATAAGCGCAATTTCTACAAATGGGTGTGCTTGATAAAATCTGACTAGAATTATGATGATTTTTTGTAATGTGTTAGTATTGGACATGGACTGACATGTTGAATTGTGTGTACTGTTCTAGGTTTGAACATGAAGATCCAGTTATGTGTGTTGTTGCTTGATTGAATGACATGCAAGTGTGTGAAAAATCATGTGGATATATGCTGAAATTGATGTAATTATATGAGTTGTATTATGGATGTAAATTGTATGCTGTATATATGATTATCCATAAATCGTAAATGTTGCATGTAGCTCTCATTATGCATTAACATGAAACGACATGCAATGGCCTTTCTGCATTGCATATGCATGGACATCGCGTGGAACGGGTGTGAGTGCATGGCATGAAAGAACACTGTGTTTGGTGTTTAAATGGTGGGCTTTGAAAAAGGGACGACGTCCTAGAGTCGCACGGTTGGAAATTATGTGTCGGGTAGTAGCAAGAAGGGATAGACACCCCCTCAAGTGAAAAGCCTGTATTCTTGGTCATACATATATATCCAACGGTGAAAGTTCGCGAAAGTGTCGGAAGGTGTACGACGCCTGTGTTGAGAGCCCGGAAAGTTCGTTATCCACAAAAGACACATGACTTTTGAATAAAGCGATTTTTCGGAGACTGTCCAAGGACTTGAAATATAAAACAAAAATATTTTGTTTTGGAAATGAAGGTTTTTCATACATGACATATGCATGTGTGAGGGAGTCAGTGAGGGCTCGGGACATTAGTATGACATGAGAGCATTCATGTAGAAATGCATATGTTGTTGCTCAATGTGTTTGAAATGATTGAATCATGGCATTGCATGTGCACTTAGGTTGGGAGTAGCCCTTATAGGAGAATTCCTCTATTGGGCATTACTCACCTAGTCATGGGAAAATATTTTTCAAGTGTTGGAGGCCCACCAGGAGATGGAATCCATCAGAGGCCTTAATGGCAAGAGACCCAGATTACGCATAAACATTACGTATTTGTAAAACTACGAGACCAGGTTATCCAGGTTTTACATTTATGTAAAATAGAAGAGTTGTAATAAAACTCATTTTGAATTGTTTAATATAGTTTGACAAGTTTTTCCTAGATTTTCATGTTGCCTTATTATGTTGAGTCCATTGTGACGATTTATAGTGTCTTGGGAAAAAGTTGGAGTCACGAAGCAAATATATGCTAATACGGGGTTTGGGCGCTCACAATGCGATGGGGTTTACGGGTCTGTGTCCGCGACAAGGAGTTCCACGATATGGCGATAGGGGTTCCCTGTGTTGCGACATGGTTCTCAAGCTATAGGCAGATGCTTGGTCGCGACATTGTATTTTCATGTCGCAACAGTGCTTGTTTCTCTGTCGTGACAATGTAGTGATAGAGTTTTTCGTGTCGAGGCCGAGACGACCACGACAAGTTGCACCCTTTGTGTTGCAACATGTTTGGTCTTGGTAGGGATTTCTCTGTCACGACAGAGTACTTTTGTGTCATGACAGAGTTTGGTCAAGGCGAGGAGTTTCTATGTCACGATAGAGTATTTCTGTGTCGTGACAGAGTTAGGCCTTGGGCAGGGATTTTATGTTGTGACAAAGTGTTTTCATGCTGCGACAAAGTTTGGTCAAGAACAAGAGTTTTTATGTCGTGACAGAGTTGGCTAAGGTAAAGAGAAATCATGTCGCGATAGAGTACTTTTGTGTCGTGGCCAGTTTGAACAAAAGATTAGGAGCTTGCAGCCGTGACAATGTTTCTATGTTGAAACTTGAAGTTACTTCAAGGCCGGGGTCTTATGTTGCAGTAAAAGTGTTTTTGTAATACGGCGGCGGAGTTTGGCCCTAGATAGAATATTAGGTCACAGCGGAAGTATTTTCTTGTCGCCTTGTCGAGTTTGGGCCCAGGCGAAAGGTTGTCGCAACCGCGGCGTTCTATGCCGCCTTGATGAGCGAAACCTTCTGTCGCCAGCCCGGTGCGTGCGACGCGAGACATGCTCTGTCTCGGCCGATTAGCAACGTTGTGTTGTATCGCGGCAGAAGACCATAAAGCGCGCTGACAGGACCGGGCCCGGGGTGCACCTGGCAGTAGGCGAACCAAGACTAGGCGGCGCTATCATGGGCTTCATGCGATGGTAAAAAAAAAAAAGAAAAAAAAAAAGGGAACCCCTGGGATTGGGGTGTCACATATGTATAGCCAATAAATATGTAATTAATGAAGCGACTTGCAATTAGGAGCAGTTTTCATAAAGGAACAGGCAACTACTTAACAGTTTCCATATAGGATCAAAAAACTAGTTAGAAGTCCTAAATTACATAAATTACTAAAAACTTGTGGGTTACTTGATATAGACCAAGTGGTTATGAAAATAATAATTTGGGTCCCCATTGTCAATTATTATAGAAACACCATGATTTAGATATCATTAAACACTACATTTCAAAATCATGAAAGGCCATTAAGCCTAAAACCGACAGTATGATTATTTCCAGTAATTTTGTGTGTTTATGTTGGTGCAGAGCTTGGAACTAGAGAGATGCTTGAACTCAACCACATGTTTGACTGAGACACCAAAAGTGGTCAGAGTCCTGAGAGGATCAAGTGCAAGTATTTTCTCAAGCAATGTTGCTTACCAGAGCTTCTTATATGATACATTCAATGTAAGCACATTGGACATGGAAAGCGCATCTGTTGCACTGATATGTCTTCAGCAAAGAACGCCATTCATCGCCTTTCGTGCTCTTTCTGGGGGGCGGTCTCCGCAGCCAGATAAGGCATCTACATTTCTTTCTCTTGCATCAAACAATTCTGCTATTGCTGTTCTGGAATTCATCAAGGAACTCTCAGCGAGCAAACATAGTAGTAACTAGCTTTTCCAGCATTATGGGAGAAAGTTCTTGACACTGTGTAAACAGTGTAAACTCCTCTTAACATAGTAAACGCGTTTTAAAGCTGTGATGGTCTATTGGGCTCAAAGCAAACAATATCTATTTAGTTGGGTGCCATTACACTTTTGTTCTTAGGAATTGTTTGTTAGTTTGACTTACTGTCTTGTTTTCATATATTAACTTAGACTTTATCTGTTAGTGATTTTAGAAAACGTTTCTAGCCGGATTATCTGAAGAACAAATCGAAACTAGTGGAACCCAGTTGCAGGTAACATATACATTCCCTTCCATGCAGGTAGAAGAAAGATTACGAAATCTACTTACATATTTATGTCAATAAAATTTCAATTAGAAAACGTTTTGTCATGCATTTTCACTCTTGGGTTGCTTGGTTGGACTTCCTCTATTTCTTCCTCTATTTCTTCCTCTATTTCTTCTTATATGAGAATTAAAATTTTCTTATGGACTTTGTACCATGGTCGTTTAATGACAAATATTCAAGAGTGCTGCCACAGGGGTTTCACTTCTGAAATACATTGTGGGTCCTGTTCAGGCTCTTCCGAGGACTTGAATCAAGTCTTTCGTTTTTGTAAGAATGCTGAACAGGTTTGGCTACAATTTTTTTCGCATGGACAGCTACAGTATTTGAAGCATTTATCCTTGAGGGACTATGTAGCTTGGAATCTCGGTAAGAATTTTGTGTTGCAGTCTCAAATTTCTTGGAAGGATCTTTTTGTTGGATTTTTAAACGTTTAGTACCCGCTTTTAGTGAATAAATTGTACAAATATGCCTTAAATTATGTCTTTGGAAACTAGCTTGTATCCTTTGCACGTAAGTTTAACTGCCTGTATTCCTCAAAGGTACGAGAGTTTATTTATTGGCTCTAATTGTCATCTTTATATATACGTGTTTCGGGTGTGGCTTTTGGAAATACACGTTGTAATACATTATTCCGCCATGCAAATTTTTTCCTCCTGGAAAAAAGAGCTGTGTTATTCCTGGTGATAGAGGAAGGCTTCTCTTTAGGTTCATATAGGATTTGGGGTAATTCTCTAAATTCGTTAATTCGCTGTATCCTCGAGACGACACCCAATTGACACAAGTAACGTGTGTGGAGCGAATTGCTTTATGGAAATCAGAGCCTACAGCCTCGAAATCATACCTTAGCCCATATTCGGGCTTGTTGAATGTGGAAGTTTATTAATCTTTTAAATTTACCATTTATTGATTTGTAATTTAGAATTTGCTATCTTACATGGTGTGTTATATTTATGTAATTTATATAATCTCTGTTTACTGTGTGTAATTGACCAACACTTTTTACCACCATTGTATGGTGGCTTTGGATGTGGCGAAATCAACGTGTGTTCAGGAATGATATCCCCTCTATGACTGCCAAGTTTGGTACAATTTAGAAATATTCCATTGAAGTTAGTTCTGCTATGCAGAATTTACAAATTCCAAAAGGAGGGTTGGGAACTTATTGTATCACTTGGATTGGCTGGAACCCATCGAAGGCAGGGTGGCATAGCCTCAATACAGATGGTTGTGTAGCAGATTTGCATTTTTCAGCAGGTGGAGGAGGTTTGATAAGGGTGAGTTCTGGTAAGTGGGCAGCTGGTTTCTCTAAAAATTTGGGATCATGCTTAGTGGAAGAGGTTGAATTGTGGGCTTTGTTTTTGGGTCTTCATCTTGCATGGGATAATAATATCCTAGAGTTAGATGCAAAGATTGACTCAAAGGTTGTGTTTGAATGGGTAACTAGACATATGGATTGTAATCACAAATACGCAGCACTTTTGAGGGAATGCCATCTTCTTCACGTGAATTTGGAGTGCTCGTATTGCATCTCATCTTTAAGAAAGGAATATGATAGCTGATTGGTCTTGCCGAGAAAGCCTGAGTTTCACAATGGAGAGTATTCTCATTCTCGAACACTTTCTCGCTAGACACTAAGCCCCGTTTAGTTCATTTAAAATTTTCTAACTTCATCCAAAATTCGTATTACTTAAAAATTTTCAATGTATTCTAATCTTTAGTTTTCATTTCGTAAAATACGTTTCAGACTTGAATTGGGTTGAAAATAAATTTTCATTTTCAACCCTCCTATTCGTTGAATTTGCTGAATTTAATTCGAAATATGAAAACAACTTTTTTACCGTTTTCTTATTCATGTATAAAATGCTGGAAAATATATAATCTCATTCTTTGTTCTCAAATTTGTTTCATCTTATTCTCAATGAATTCAAACGCTAGCTTCCTCGTTTTTCAAAAGCCTGAATATGAGAAATGTAAAATTCCTTCTACCTACTAAACAAGCCCAAACTCCTTCCTTCCACTTTCTTCAAGACATGTTGGGTCCGAAATGGCCCTGTAGGTACCTTGCATCATGTAATGATTGTTGTTTCCGGGTAGTTTCCCTCCATTAGTAAAAAAATAAAATAAAATAAAATAATATAGACTATGGAATACACGTGGTGAGATTTAAATCATCCTAAAATGACTCTTTGTCCATGAATAAATCTAATACACCATCAAGTAATTTTACTGTTGTCATATAATGTAATTTGGGTTTATAACCTTAATTGGAGTCACCATGAAATCATGAAAGATTATGACTTGTGTAAGCGAGCCAATGTATTTAATAAAATGGGGCAAACTTAAGTAATATTAGGTGATCATAGTTCAATGGTTTAATCCTTTCAAATTTTAGTGGGGCAAAGGGTATTGTTAGTAAGTGCCATGGTTCATTACAATTTGCTAATTGACCACTTGAAAATTATTATCAATTTAAAATATTTTTAACTAGCCGTGTAAAGACTTAGGGATTCTTGAATGGTTTCAACATGGTCACTGACTGGTTAGGGGTCTACGCGGCTCTTCCTGGGCAGTCTTATAGCCCGCTGATAAATAACTGCTCACGGTCGGACTGACTTTTTTAAAGCCCGCGCCAAATTTACATGAGATCACACCGACGGCCCAGGATGCATCAGTCACGGGCTCCAGTAATGACTCCGGGCCCGACCGGCTCCAGAGTGAGCGGGCCCGTCGCCCCTTCCCCAAATCTGGCTACTCCTCCCATCCCTAATTTTAAAGAAAAATTGATATATTCTAAAATAAAATATTATACAAATATAGAAAAAATTAATCAGAAGAGGGGGTTTTAATATTTTAAAATTTTTGATGTTCAATAATATGAAAATATTTTTCATAAATTGTAAAGTAAATTTTCAAATAAAGAAAAGTCATTTAAAATATTAATTTTACAATATATAAATATTTTAAATAAGTAATCAAAATAATAGTATGTTGTCTATATTTTTATAACAAATATTTTCTATAAAGTATATAAAACTATTATTTTGAAAGCTTAAAAACTATTATTATATATATATATATATATATATATATATATATATATATATATATATATATATAATTAATTTATATATTTGCATTTCCTCTACTGAGACCTGCCTTCCGTAATAGTAATAAAGGTCAAAATAAAATGCAAGGTAAAAAGCAAGGAGAGATATCCTAGGTTCAGTGTTAGTATGAACGGTGTTTAAATGTTGGAACACTGTTTATAAAATATTTCCTTAGTATAATATTTTATTGGCCAATTAATATGGATAGTACATGCATCTCTCTAGTCCATGCACTTACAAAAAAACTTAGTTCAAATATATGAAACTCTTTTTTGATAGAATAGAAATAATTTTTTAAAAAATAATAAAAAGAAATAAAATAAATGTAAAATCATGCAAACTTTAGTGCGGATCAAATTCGCACAAGTCATTTAAAAAGACACAATGAACAATGTAAAACTACATAATGTAGATATTAGAAATTATATGCAATTGTAAAGATGAATGTGAAATTTAAACACATTTTCTTATGATGAAATCGCTGCGCCACGGGAACGATCGACATACATTAAGAGAGTTCTAACAACCTTTAATATAATGAAAATCGATGATTATTCAAAACCATTCAAACATCGATTAATCCCCTCAATTCAGTTATCGGGTCCGAAATACCGTTAAAAGAGATATTATGAAAAAATTTCAAACAGACCAGAAAATTTAAAATACTATTTTGCAAATTTCTGAAGGAAAAATTCTGCTTAACATCTGATATTCGACATCTTTAATGCATGTGAGGCTTTTATGTATTACTCGTCTCATTATATAGATAGTGAATGGATGTTATAATGGTTAATAATTATTTAAATAATAAATACTCCACATAAATTAAGAAAAATATAGCAACTTTAATAAAATGATGAAATTGTAGATTTATGTATCTTCGTGATAAAATATTTACAATAACATTAGATAATGCTTCAAATAATGATAGCAATACAAAGATTAAAAAGATTTTGGTAAATAAAAGATGATCATAAAATTATTTCACGACGCTTAAGCGTACATATTTTTAAATTTGATTGTAAAAGATGGATTAAAATGTTGATGTGCACATTAAAAAAATTAGAGACATCGTGATATATTAATAATTGTTCAAGCAAAACATGAATTATTTTGATTGTTGCAAAATTGTAAATATGAAAAGAAAAATATAAGCTTCAGATATACCAACTAGATGGAATTTACTTATAAGCTTTTACAAAATATTACAAAATATAAAAAAAGTAGTAATAATTATACTTTAAATGCAATTATCTAATAATATAATGGTTTTAGACAAGTAACGTGATAACGACATGACATACATCATGACCTTCATTTAGATCTTTGAAATTTTTTGATATTTCAACAAATATTTTTCAGAGTGTGTATTATGATATTATCCAACCTCTCATGACGGTCATTATCGCATGATCGCGTCTCGAGAAGTCGAACTAGTGGTCATATAAGAACTTTAAAATATCAAGATACGAATGGATCCAAGATAGTTCCCATCACCTAAAAATAATAAATGTGATTAAAATATTTTATCGGAAATGTATATTGTATTTTATTTTCTAAAATAAAAGTAATAAATGATTGACAATACAGGTGCCAACTCTAGTTGAATACTTATTTTTGTTTTTATGTAAACTCTTCATACATTTCTAAATGTAATCTTATATTTCATTAATAAAATTTAAAATGATGTATTTTATTTTGAATTAATATTTTTAAATTTTACTTTATTTAACTTTCGAATACACCTAAATAAAAAACCCACATGGAGGGGCTGGCTTTTAAAGTGCTTGGTTTCAGTCATGGGACGGCCTGCGCCTATAGACGGCTCTAGATCGGCCTCCTATGGCCTCTAAGCGGGCTTCTCTAAACGGCCTCCCGGGCGGCCCTCGCGGGGCCTCGCGCCTCCGGGCGCGCCCAGGCGGCCCGGGCGTCTGCAAGCCCATGATTCAGCCCACTGGGACCCGCCGACACTCCGGCCCGAATGAAGCCCACGCCCCGCCCGCCTTTAACGGCGCCCTGGCCGGCTCGCAGGCTAAAGCCCATCACGGCCGCCGCCCAAACATGTGCCCGCCCGGCTTTTGAAGATCCCCAAGTAAACCGATAAAGAATTTGGATAAGATGATATATATGGGACCATTGATAAGTATGAGTGCAAAAATGACTAACTGCCTACCAACTCTTTGCAAGATGACAATACAAGATCTATCATATCTAGAAAAAACTAATGATGCCTCCATGATATGAGCAAAATTATGTTATATATATATATATATATATATATATATGTAAGTATATATATATATATATATATGTATATGTAAATCAATCATTGAACAAGATTTAGTAAGTGTGACATATCACATAAGGGATTATAGATGTAGTTACCTACTGATTGTTTATACATGAAAAATACAAGATTGATCATATCTCTACGAATTACTAATGATGCCTCATAATTTGAGGAGGAATATTATTATTATGGGTCATTTTATATAAGGATGTGAAATATCGGTTTCGACATATATATTGGTACTTAGATTCTTTATATATATCAATGGATATTTTCACAAAAATATCGATAATTAAAAATTATTCAAATATTTAATTTTTTGGACAAAAATATTAAAAATTAAATAAGAATATACTATTGAAATTATAGATTGATAAGTATAGGAAATGATAATATCAATTAACTTTTGAAAAAATATTTGAAATTTCTTAACTATGCTTATATTTAATTATTAACAAATAAGATTAATTTTGTTTTTCTTTACTTCAATTATTTTTTGTTAAAACATATTTAATCACACTTAAAAATGGGCAAATAAACGTTTTTATGTTTTATACAAAATATTTTGTATTTAAGAGTTAATTTATGAAATTTTGATAATTTGTGATGAGAATAATTTGACACTAATATTATTTTATAATTAAAAATTATTCTAATATTTGCAATACCAAGTTAATTTAATTTAAAAATATTGTAATTTATTAATTATTTAATTTTTCATTTTAATTTTTTTTTTAAAAAAAATGAAAGAATTAATATGAAAAAAATAAAATTAAGTGATAATAAAATATTATATATTATATTTAATTATTGTATACATGGGTAAAAATATTCATAAATAATAAGAGGAATATAAAAAGATTTATAATCGAGACGAGCATCATCCTAGTGGAGGCCATCCTATGTTGCTCTTTAATGGGTTTCAAAGTCCATAATTCTAAATATTTTAAGTGACACCTAAATACCTGAAATATTCCAAAATTGGCGTGGAATATCTCATTCATTGTGGAGGATATTATTTAACCTATCGATATCCGATATTTTGTCAAAATATCGATATTTCCGATATTTCCATCCTTGGGTATAATAGTAAAATTTGTGATATGGGCATAATAGTAAAACTTGCTTTACTCCCTTATTCAACTTTCTTTGTTTTGATATGAAAAAAGGCATTTTAGTTAGAAGAAGGAATCTAAATCTAGTTGAAATATACATGAAATATCTAAATCCTTTTATGATTTCACATATGAATGGATTTAAACAAAGAAACAAATATGTAAGATTAAGTTATGAATAATAAGATTAAAAAATATGTGTGACATTATTAGTCCTTAGTAGGGAAAGTATATAATTTTTTATTGTAATTGGATCAAACCTTTATAGTTATAGTTAAAAGTTATATAAGGTATATATACCACTTAGATTTATCATTTATTTTGACAGTTCAAACATTTTAAATAATATAGTAAACTGTTTCCACCTAGGACTTTGAACTTTGCACTTTCCTTTTCCTACGCCTCGCCCCTTTAAAACATTGAGTGATTTTACTACATGAGTCATTTAGTTTGCATCTAAATGGTAAGGAGGATTAGTTCCTGGATGTAGTATAATCCTAAATGCGCTTCCATGTGTAAAGGAACCCGCGTATGACACCTCATGACGAATAAAAAAGCATAGCTAAATTTAAATGATTTAGAAGCTTATAAGACCAGGTACGTAATAGACAATAATGAATATCTATATCACTTTCCTTCATTCATAATCTATATTTTGGTTAATAATTGAACTAAATAAAAACTAAACAAATTGAGAAAAATAAACATGGATTCCCCTAAATTTAACTTCGTATCTATAGCATCGTGATTCCATGCAACGTGGTTCAAAGGCATCACTACTACCCATCAAGGATGAGATAAGTAAATACCTGTTACTCCAAAAGTGAAAGGTGAAAAGTCATACATCGAGTTTTCACACACATCATCGAAGTTTTTTTTTTTTTTCCTCAAAGGGTATATATAGACCTAATAAAAAAAGCAAAACTAAGGGTCAAATAGTGGATTACATGTGTCATTGTAGTCTCTTAAAATTATTAGACAATATAAGATGGAGATGGGTTGCACTAAATGGTATTAAAGCTCGATCTTCTTTGTTGGCCAATTGTGATGGTGGAATGGTATTTCTAAGTATCCCAATGAGAATATTGGTCCCTATGGATAGTGGTGGGGCAGGCTGCCAGGTGCAAACATTGTGGTCTTAAGAGGTAAAGGTCTAAAAACTGCCTTTGTTTTACAAATATCTTATTTGTAATGGAATCTTTGTATTTGGTCTAAAGAGGTCCTTCACATTTATCACCATGGCTCGCTTAAACTCCTACCATCACAAATGACTGTTAACTGAGACAGCTGGCTGTTAAACCACCCTCCTCCCCTCACCTGCACCCCACCCCACCCCACCCCAGCCGGCAGCTACACCCGCCTGCCATCCTTTACCCCTCTTCTTTGTTTAAGATTTTGCTTTTCTATAGTACTTAATTTTAATGTATTAAATTAATTAATCTTTAATACAAAATAATATTTATTTATAATAATTACAATCATAAAATAAATAAATATTAATACAGTTTTCTTTACACTCTTTACCCTAGTCCTAAGTTAGACAATATGAATTCACGTGTATAACTTAGTAGATAAAACATTTAAAGTTTAAAAAAGTAGGATATCCAAGAATGGAAGAAGTCTCAAGTTCGAGTTATAGGCTTGAAGTTGCATTACATTGTAATAAAAACTTAATAATAAAAAAAAAAAAAGGAAGTCAGTGTGAGCGTACATAATAAGGTGCATGGAAAGTTTAATCTTAGCTTGGTTGTGAAGTAATGTATCTTGAGTGTTTGATGTTAACCTTCTAAGATATAGCGGAGGTTAGTTGTTAAGATTATTGTAGTGTCCTATGCTTAATGCGGAAGTGATGATAAAGAATTATATACGGGGAGAGCTTTGCCATCACAATATCAAAGTCTTTCTTAGGGTAATAAATTTAAAAGAAAAATCTGAGGTCGGCTTATGAGTCCTGTATGTCATTGCAACTCAGATTAACCCTATAACATGATGAGATTAGAGCTATCAAACGAATTTATGATGTACTAACACCAGCAGAATGACATTAGTCTATAAAGTCATTCTGTTAAATTAATAATTAAAATGCCATACCTCCCTTCCTATCACTGTTATTTTGACATGTGTAAAGTTCCTGTAAAATAAAAATGAAAATACCACACACTTGGTTATAAGTAGCAAGTTACCACTGTTGAGAGGTGCAATCTCATGGCAGTATATTCCATTTCCACTACAATCAATATATTATTGAAGAAATTTTGTAAGAAATGGAGTAAATAAAAGTTCATGTATAAAGATCAGGAAAAATTTAAATAAAATTTTTAATGAAGAATGTATCAATAGCCACACTCTTTTCAAATGATACATACTTAGCAAATATATTCATGCATAAATAATAACTTTTGTAATTTTAGGAATTAATGTTTTTAAATAATTCCAATTAACAAAAATGAAATTCAAAGTGATATTTTGTGTAATATGTTTTGGATTTTGATTTTGATTTATTGGATGACTAAAAATAAACATATGGCCTAAAATAATTTTAAAAAATCAAAAACTTGAAATTTTGCAAGTAATAAGAATGTGAGGCTAGTCATTTTTTTTTAGTATTTTTGAGAAATAATTTTTCTTTGCCATGAACTTTATGGCTCATATGTGCCGCCCAAATAATACGACTATATGATGATCATGACCCAAAATAATTTTTAAAAATTAAAAAAACTTGAAATTTTGGGTGGGTATGAAGAATGTGAGGCTAGCCATTTTTTTAGTATTTTAAGAAGTGATTTTTTTCCTGCTCTCAAAGGAACTTGAGGTCTGAGTGATATGTCAATGGATGATGACAAGGTGAATACACCAAAATAATTTAAAAATTTAAAAAACTGAAAATTGGGTGGGTATGGTGAAGAACGGTGGAGGATGCCTCCAAGCATTCTTCATCAGCACCTTTAGTATTTTATGAAGTAATTTTCCCCGATTTTGAAGAAACTTGAGGTTCATATAGTGTCCACGGATGATTATATGCCAATATGGCCTAAAATATCTTAAAAAACAAAAAACTTGATTATTGTGGGTAATGTTGAATGTGAGATCCTCAATCTGTATCTTATCAATTTTTTTAGTATTTTTGAGAAGTATTTTTTTCCCGTTTTTAAAGAAACTTGGAGGTTCATATAGTGTTCATGGATGATTACAAGATGTGATATGGCCCAAAAATACCCTTTAAAATTAAAAAAACTTGAAATTTTGGGGGAGGTCTAGTTTTTTTATTATTGAAAAGTAATTTTTTTCCCGCTTCTTGAAGGAACCTGAGTTCATATATGTCTATGGATGGATGATGTATAAACATGATCCAAAATAATCTTTAAAAATTTAAAACTCTGAATTTGGGAGGGTCCATTTTTGCATTTTGAGATGCAAATTTTTTCCCATTTCTTTGAAGGAACCTTGAGGTCTATAGTGCCCTTATGGATGATGACAAGGTGAAATGATGACCTTAAAATAATTTTAAAAAATTAAAAAACCTGAAAATTTGGGTGGGTAATATAGAATGTGAGGTTTTAGTATTTTTGAGAAGTAATTTTTTTTTTCCGTATTTCATGAACTCGAGGGTTCAGAGAGAAAGGCCCAATGGATGGACATAAAAATGGAATATGGTCAAATAATTTTTAAAATTAAAAACTTGCAAATTTAGAGGGTAATAAGAATGTGAGGGGATTGTACTCAATATTTTTTTAGTATTTTTGAAAGTAAATTTTTCCTGGAGCCAAGGAACTCGGGTCATGTTTGTAATGGATGTAGGGGATTAGACTAATGTTTGACAAAATTAGTGGTGCGCCGCTTGGTAGATTTGGACCGATTTCAACTGGGACAAAAATTAGTGAAGGTGAGTTATTTTGTCTTGCCTTTAACTTCAAATCGTTGGTCTCATTTCTGACTAAACCTGGGACAAATATTTTATAGTTTTTTACAAAAATAATTAATGTAATCTAAAAATTTAAAACAAAAATTTATTAACTAATATAATATCAAATAACTAATAATAAAATACATGAAATAAAAATAGTCATAATATATTAAGTATATGATATAATATATTATAAAATATAAATTCAATAATATATAAATTAGAATATATATTATCCTAAAAATATATTATGAATTTTTATAAATTATTTATTAAAAAAACATTATAATAATTATTATTATGTATATTAAAAATATAAAAATAAATAATAATAAATTATTTTTAAAATATAATCGGGCGGTCATTATTATTATTTTGATACATGATTCATATTACTTCATTCGGTCCGTTTACCCCGGGAAATCATTTCCCTAACTTTCTAGATTTTCGTGAAAATCTCGCCCCTGAGTCACCGACAACTTCATCACTTTAGTACCTGAAATTTCCTGTCTCAATTCGACGAAACTTTTCCTGGTCACTAGATTTCAAGTTTATGACGAATTTAATCTACAAGTAGCTTCGCTTCATCATCCGAGAGATCTAGAGAATTTTCTAGGCTTTCTTGAAACTTTTATGGCAATTCCTCATTATTTTTACACATTTTGCCATTTTTGAAAATTTCTATTTTTTTTTTGGTTTTGACCTTGTGCACAATAATTCGAACCCACGGATTTGAGAAAATAAACTCAAACCTATTAAAAACTGCATTAAAATTAAATTAAACTCGTACATTAGTTAGACCTATACCGCACGTGAATCCAAATAATATGTCCCACACATCCTTATTCACTCACCTAATGTTAAAAACAAACAACTTAATACTCAATGCTATTAATTATTCAGATTAAGCCAAAAAAAAATTCTATTCAAAGATTAAGTAAAAACAAACACTACCTTAGTCCTATGATGTACTAAACGAGGATAAAAAGTCCATAATTTTGTCTTAGATCGTAACAAACACTCATCAATTTCCAGGTATATTTTCCCAAATAAAATATTGTTAGTTGCATAAATCCTTGATTTGTCCAAGAGCAGGGTAGTGTAGCCTTGAAATGTGTCAGGCTCCCTAAACCCGATCCGACCTGACACAGACCGATCTTGACAAATACTCAATCCATTTATCCTCAGAAATGACATTTCATATACTTATTTTGATGGATATTTAATAATATCCATTTAAATCATATTTATGTATGTATGAGAATATGATCTCATTACTAATACACATTATATTTATAAAAATACATCAATCATGGTAGAGAGCCCATCATTTGCTCACTCTGGCATTTATACAAGACGATATTTGTTGCCCTTTAAATCATTTACAAATATTGTAGTTCATGTCTAAAACGTAAGTAAAAATATATTATTCTATGAAGATTTTATACATTCATATAATGCAAAACAATTATAATGATTTTTTTTTTCTTTTGAAATGAAATGTATGTACTTAGACAAAGCAGATTTACTTATACTCAGATACATCTGAATGCATGACTCGTGGCCCTCGCAGCCTTGATCTCGCCTCCTATTCACTTGCACCGAGCGTGATAAAACAACGCGCTTAAGCATTCTCATGCTTAGTGGTCTACATTTCTATCCTTATTTCAACAAAACAGAAAAATATGTATATTTTTGAAAATGGAATATTTTAAATATACTAATGGTCAATGCAATAAAACAATATATATGTTAATTTTTCATTCAAAACTAAATTATGCATTTCCTACATGCATTTATCATATAAGCTCAAGCCCTTTAAAAGAATCTTAACTATGACTTTCGTGCATAGGATAATGACCACACGCGTCCTCCGGGCCGAGTTGGTATAAAAACATTTATCAACACAAAGATACCTACACGGTCAGGATCGTTATCATAAATTCATTTGTAAAACATCGATATCGTCCCGCTGGCTATAGACCGGTATGCCAATATAAAACTGTCTCTCGCCTCATAAAGATTTCTACATTGACTTTATTGGTATACCAATCTACCCTCAACTCGAATATGACGGATAAGATTCTCTTCAGGGCATTAATATCTACCATAGAATTACACATCAGATATACATATATACCCTAATAAAACATACTTTGATTTCATATAGTTTTTATGGTAATCATTTAGCTAATTTCCTAATCACTTCAAGACAAATTTGTTTATGGTTGGGGTAACAAAGCACACATGCGCTCCCATAAATCATTCTACTTTTGACAAACCCAATACAGTCGCACAATAAGAAAAGAAATGAGAAGAACAAACCAAAAGGCCATCGCTCATTCTATCCTTTCAACTCCGATCTTACTCAGCCTCGTCACCAACCCCTAGTCCATCACAAACAAGAGAAAAAATATTAGTGGCACGCTAGTGTTTCAATAGGCTGATTTCTACCTAATACACCTCACTTGTAAAATTCTAGAAACAAATGAGCCATATTATACCTAACTTCCTTCAAATCCATTGTTCCTCTATAAATCTATTTTATTCAGAAATTGGAATCATCCAATTCGAAGCACCGAAACTCAAGATATGTTATAAACAATCGAGACTACTCTATTTTCCAAAACATAACCAGAATTTTCCTGTAAACAGAGCTCCCTTTGCATTTAATTTCTCGTACAATGGGGTCCAAATTTGAATAATTATTTCAAGAAATTTTGTTTTCCTGTTCATTTTTACCTAAAATTTGAATCACTAAATTTGGATGAATGAAACTCCAACTTGTGGCCTTCCAAATACCAAAATTGTAATTAAAACACCAAACTGTATCAAACCAACTTAATTCTGTCTAAAAATAGCTTCACTTTGATATATTTCCTCGGGTCCAATGGGGTCCAAATTTGAATACACTTATTTTAAGAAAATTTGTTTTCCTAAAAGTCTAGTTTACCTAAAAATTTGAATCACTCAATTTGGATGAGTGAAACGCAACTTATTGCCTAAATACCAAAACTATCCCAAAATACCAAAATCGTATCAAACTTAATCAGAATTGGTCTAAACAGAGCTTTACTTTGATGGCTGAGTCCAATGGGTCCAAATTCTGATTACACTTATTCAAGAAAAGTTGTCTCTGGTAAGTCTGAATTCGTCACAGAAATTTGAAATCACCACCTGATGAGTAATGGCCAAGTTATGGTCGACACAAAAACATGGTTCGAAAATTTTGATAGCATTCTAAAACCCCAACATTTCCTTTATACAAAAATTCTCAAAAACTAACCTAATCAAAGTGAAAAAGACTTTGACTCTAACTCAAACATATATATAGCACAAGCAGGGTTTTACCAAACCTAAAACATAATCAAAGAGTAAAGAATAGTTTGTGCCTTAAATCTCTTAAATCAAACCCTAGCTTTCTCTTTCTTTCCTTCTTCTTTCCTTTCTACCTTTCTTCCTTTCTTCCCTTCTCTTAACTATATCTAGAGGAAGCACAAAAAAAACAGAAGAGCTAAAATCTCGGGACCCCATTCTCCAAGCTCAATCGGATTTTGCTCCCAAAGCCATCTCAATCCATTCTTCTAGAAGTTCCATGTGTCACCTTCCCATGTGATCAACTTTTCCTGCATTTTAATATAAGACCACTGTACATAGGTCCTTGATTTTAAGTCCCCCCAACTTTGAGCCCAATCTTGGCCAACACCTAATATAACCTAGTCATATTATGTACAAGACTAATCACTTTATATCAAACAAAACCCTCAATGAATTTGGTCAAAAATAAACTTTTCACATTCCAATATATGCTGAAATATGTTATAAAACTACTAGGGCTCTCAAAAACACCATCCACTTGCAGCATTCCTCATGATTAAAACCTCATTTTTGCCATTTAAAACCAATAAAATATCAATAAATAAAATAAAAAATCTATAATGGCGTAAATGCCATAAAGTAAAATAATAAATGCAGCCGTTTCTGGGATGTTGCTAACCTAATTTAGGGAGATCGCCTCACCATTCTCATCAATAGCCTGTGATACGTCGATAGAAGCTCTCACTTCCGCTGGTTTCTCACCCTCGTGGTTCCTCCACACCTTCACTAATAAATCTCGCTTGTTCCCTCAATTTTCTCTACTTCTCGAGCCAAGATTTCCTATGAGTTCCCTTCGTAAGTCAAATCGAGGCTTAAGATCAATAATCTCCCGAAGAGACCACATGTGAGTGGTCTCCACCTATACCCCCTTAACATTTAAACGTGAAAACGCTATGGATCTTTTCAACTCCTGGAGGTAAAACCAACCTATATGCCACTGTAATCTAATTTCTCTCGATCACTCACACGCTCCAAATGAACCTTAGGGCTCAACTTTCCCTTTCTCCCGAATCTCATGACTTCTTCCAAGGAGAAACTTTCAAAAAACACTTTCCCTCATCGTATCCTTATATTGAATGTCTTTTCTCCTTCAAGCCTGCAGATAAGACTCATTCTTCCATCCGAGGCTACCTTAATATTTCTTTGACTGGCTTTCACCTTCTCCTCGGTCTCGGGATCAAATCAGGTCCGATTACCTTTCCTCTTCCTCACTTAACTCAGCCCAACACAAAGGGGTTTTACACTTCCTTCCCATAAAGAGGCCCCCAAGGCCCCATTCCAATACTCAATTAGAAGCCATTGCCATAATAATAAATCCAACCAGAGGAATAAGGCTCCTCTCCTAACTCGCCCCCTCATACGATCACACAACTTCTAAGCATATCCTCTAAAACTTGAATAACTCTCTCCGATTGTCCATCCGTCTGCAGGTGGAAAGCCGTGCTGAAATTTAGTCGAGTGCCTAAAGCCCCTCGCACCTCTAAAATCTGAGGGTAACCTCGAATCTCATCTAAAATGATAGACATCGAATCCCATGTAACCGAACTATTTCCCTCCGTGTAAAGCCTCGTCTAACTTATCAAGTGAATAGCCTGGCTCTATTGGTAGGAAGTGAGTCGACTCACAATCGGGTCTACCACGACCCAACCGAATCATGCTTCTCCGAAATAATGGTAACCCGACCACAAAATCCATTGTGATTTGGGTCCCATTTCCACTCGTATTCAACAGCGTAACAAACCTGAAGGAACTTGATGTTCCGCTTTCACCCTCTGGCACACCATTCATTTGGTCGTAACCAAACATCTCTCTTCATTCCGACTACTAGTATGAAGTCTTTTAAATCCCGATACATTTTGTGCTACCAGGATGCATAAAGTAAAAGGATCCACTGTGTGCCTCTTCAAGAATCATCCCAATGATTTCCTTCAATTCATCATCATTGCACACAAATCCCTAGCTCTATAATACAAGAATCCATCCTCATTCAACGAAAAACTTAATTCTTTCCCATCTCATTCTAACTTTACACTGCGTAAATTCCTTTGTCATCAAATTTTGTGCTCTAACACTGACGAATAAATCTGACTTAGCATCAATTCATTTTTATCATTGTACAGTTTGTTCAATAATTTACAAATGAGAATCGTGAAGACCCTTATAGAAAATTCTAATTCTCTAAAGAAGGGTAAATGCGGAAATTCTTGAAAACCGAATTTTGATCCTCACGACAAACTGACTTCATCGTCGGACCATCTCAGGAAATCAGCCAAACACGCGACCTCGTACAAATCTTGAGACAATGAATTTCACGCCTTCGATAAGACTGCCACAGTATTGTGATGATACAAATTTCAAAGTGTAGAGGTCACATGATACGAGAGGTATGTGATTACTATGCCACCTACGACACGATCCATGATACATGTCATATGAATAGTGGGCGAAGAGTAGAGATATAAATGGCTTATATTAAGCCATATGTCAAAAGTGGTCCCAAAGTCAACTAAGAGGACAAAAAGTGGAATAAATGGTTATAAGTTAACATTTTCTCTTCATTTTGGCTTGGTATCCTAAGAGTGGAGAAAACAGATTTTAGAGAGAGAGAGTCACTTTCAGATTTCCTGTCAAACCATCGCTCGCGAGCAAGAGAGAAGTCATATCATCGTAAGGGCACGAGTGGACACCTGTGGCTTTGGTGGTTTCGACAAACTTCTAAGGCAGGGTTTTATCCTACTTGGTTATTCCTTATTTAAAAAGCCATGAAATGGTTTCTGGATGTCGTAAGACCGAACAAGATGGATTTCGTTCCAAAGAAGTGGAACTGGAGCATTGATGGAGGGGGGTTGGTTCAGCTGATACCACGAACCCATTTGGGATTGTTAAAATACCGATTGCTTCGTCGATTAAAATGTCCATGTGAAATTGCATGCATGTGGTTGCTTGACATGAGAAGCATGAATGATGTGTGGAGGATAAAACTATTATTGTTTTAGTTGAATGACTTGAAATGTGTATGGAAAATGATGTGTTAATGCATGCTAATTGATGTGTTAACATGAATGTTTGAATTATATGAAATATAATGCATGAAACGTATTGAATCGATATATGAATTGGCATCATTGCATTCATGTGCACTCCGTGATATCGCGCCGAGCCTGGGCAAGTTGCGTACAAGATGTTTATTCATCAATTCTCGTGAATGCTGGTTGAGTTTGTCTCTTTAGGACTATGTCCAAAGACTCATAGTTCAAATTATAAAATGGTAGAAATAATAATTAATGTGTGTCATGCCTTGAACTCTAAAAGTGTGTGGAGACCAGTGGTATTATCCCAAAGGTTCCGTATGGGTGCGAGAATTCATCAGTGAGAGACTCCAAGTGACATCCAGTGTTGCCTCGAGGTGGGTGTGAGAGGACTCGCGTGTGTAATCCAAACCAATGTCTCTAAGAGAACACACAAACACCACTCACCCAGAGTCGAGTGATAGGAGCCTGGATTGGATCTCGATGGTTGCCTCCATCGCAAATCGTCTCGTGTCGTGTGTGAGCCGGCAAAGGCTCTAGAGGTCGGGTGTCACTGCATTACTAATGACACTCTACACTTGGCATAGGTACGTGAGGGAGCTCTGGCACGGTATGGGTAATGGAAAACATTTTCATGCATTATATAACCATTACGTATGCATCAGAAATCGTGACATGGAACGGATGCTCATAGCTTGTACCATTGCATGTGCATTTTAGGTGAGGAGAACTCCATGCAGGAAAATATCACTATCGGGCATTACTCACCTCACATGGATCCTCTTCAAGTACAGGAGTGTTCGGGAGAAGACAGCCGCCTGTATTGTAGGTCGCTTGAAAAGAAAAAGTCAACATATGGCTTGATTACGCTTTGTAAAACATGTACAAAATAATAATTGAAACATGTTTTTATTAAGAGTAACTCTTGAAACTATTGTAATATAGTTGGATATATTTTGGTGAGTTAGATGCGTAGGCTAATGTTGTCATTTATCATGTAATGGTCTCGCGTGATACGAGACATTACGTGTTTCCATGTGTCGACGGCAGGTCAACCCGACCGGAAATTACGCTGCCATATTCAATGCTCGTGAATGTTCAGATCGTACTTTTACCTGTGCCGCCCACAACATTAGCTTTCTTCAGATGGTAGTCGATGATACAACTATAATCCTCGATCAATTCATCCATCCACGCTTGTCCTGCCAAGCCCCACGGTGTGGGCAAATACGTATGACTTTGTGGATTGGTGTAGATGAAACACTTTCTCCAGAAGGTAGTTGGTTCCATATTTTTCAATGCAAACACAATGGCGGCCAATTCCAATAATGCTAGTGGTAATTTTCCCCGCGCTTCAACTCCATTTTGAAGCAAGTGCTACCACTTTCTCTACTCCTCTCGTGATAAGGACACATCTAAGTCCATTTAATCTACATCACTAAAGATCACATATTCTCATCAAGGGGGTCTACTTGAGCAAGAACCTGGGCCCTGGCTAAGAATGCTTTAACTCTCTTCAAAACTAGTTTGATACTTCCACTCCATCAAATTCTCACATTCTCGGAGCAATCCGCCATAGGCCCCCAGCCATCAAAACCCCTTAACGACCTTTATAGTAACCCCGCTGCCTAGAAGCTACGAAATTTTATGGATACTTCTCGCATCTCATTCAAGAATCACTTCTATCTCTCCTTGGATCCAATTCTAATTCCTTCTTTCCTTCTTCCGATACAATGTGTCTAAGAAAGGACACTTCTTTCAACCAAAATTCACACTTACTCATTTTTGCATACAACTGTTCCTTTATCAAGGTTTCTAATACTACTCAAAGGTGCATATCATGATCTTCCTGATTCTTTGAATACAATAAGGATGTCATCTATAAACACTACTTGTAAACCGATCCAAAAAAGGTCTCCAAAATATGGTTCATTAAGTCTATGAAAGTCAACATGCATTTGTCAACCCAAATGGCAAAGACAAAGAACTCGCAATGTCCATAGCATTCTAAACGCGCCGCCTTATCTTCACATCCGTGATCCTTAATCATCAATCAATACTACCCAAAACGAGTCGACTTTTGAAAAGACACTTCTCAGATTTTCAATTGGTCGAACAAGTCATCAATTCTAGGTAACAGATACTTGTTCTTTACTTTCATTTTGTTCAGTTGTCTAAAATCAACACACAACCAAAGTGTATCATCTTTCTTCTTAACAAAGAGCACTGGAGCTCCCTATGGTGATACGCTCGAACGAATAAATCCCTTATCTAATACTCCTGTAAATTGAAGCTTCAACTCACTCCATCGTAACTATTCTGATATGAAGGTAACGGATGAGTGGCAACTTAACAACGCTAATCACAACTTAATCTCTCTCTCTCTCGTGAGGCAATCTCGTAACTCCTCCGAAACACGCTCGGAGCAATCACAAACCTGTAAGGATGTCTCACCTAGGGCTCCGCTTCAGACAACTACATACGCCAAGTAGGCTTGACACCCTTTCCGAATCCATCGCTCTAGCAAGGTGGTGGATATCATTAGAGAGGTGGTCTAACTCCGCGATAAAAGCTACTTCTCGCCACCCAGCTTGTTCAAAGTTACTCGGCTTCATTCTACAATCAACTACACCTGCAATGGAATAACCACCATCCCCATTATCACATCGAACTCTCCAATGATAACTCCAAATCAAGTCTCTGGAACCTGGCACTTTTATTCGATGGGACAATCTTTATAAACCTCATTCACAACTACACTATGCCCGATCGGTTTATTGGCCAAGATATCATGCTCGGTTTCACTCTTCGATAAACTACTCAAACTAGGAATGGAAGTACAAACATAAGAATGGGTTAATCCTGGATTTATTAATGCATGTACAATAGTATTAAAGATATTGAAATTACCAACTATCACATCCAGGGCATCTTTATCTTCAACGACCTTCATTGCATACGCCTTAGCTAGAGCACAAAAATCCTGTTAGCCTACGGGTCGTGGTCACTATTCCCAGCGTCTCAAGGATGCAACTCTTGTTATCCTACTCCCTCTCAGACACCGGCTTATACCCCTAGTCTAGTAAGTGCTCGGAAGAACGTGGCTCTAGGGACAATCTTTTACTTTGTGCCTATTGGGATCCACAAACCAAACAAGCACCCGTTAGTCTCTGGGTCAATCTCCTTTATGTCTCCTCCCACAATGTGTGCACAAGGAGGAGCTTCTCGGGTCCTCTCAAGATCTCCCGGTGTGGCACTAGCTAATGGCGAGCCGTAGAATAGTCTTACGCCGTGAAGGTCCGAGCCGGCCTCATAATGTAGGCTGACTAGAACCCTGTGGACCTCTAAACTTCTTATTCTGGTGCTAATATGAACTTATCTTACCAGGGTTTTTCTTACCATGTCTTCTTTATTTTCAATCATACTCTTCTTTCTTTACTTTTTCAACATTTAACGCAAATGTCACAATCTTAGAGAGAAATCACTAAGCCAAGCCGAACCCTCGAGGATATAGGCCTAAATATAGCCATTTAGGCCATCCTCAAATCCTACGACACTTTTCTTCCTCTCAGAATTCAGTATCTTGAGTATAATGCTCTCAACTCGAGTGAGCCCCTCTGAGCCTCATCACACTTCATCCCGTCTCCTCGCTTCAAATTATGGAACTCTTTCTCATATTGCTAAGGTAGATATGACCCATGATGAGTCGACTCGCTATGAAAATTCCCATGTAATACTTTAGCTTGCAGTACGAATACATAATCTACCACTGTAAAGCGCCATCCTGGCGTAGTGAGATCGCACACTCTAAATTTTTTCTTCTAGTGTGCAAATGCATTTGGGTTAAGCATTCTCTCTCGTTTCTTTCGAGCCAATTTTCCGCCATGGAAGGCTCATCATCTTTTCTTTCCAATAAAAATCTATGGGCTCGCATTCGCTGGCTCTTCAATTGCTGTCCTCTGGTTAAGGGACACCTCGGGCTGGTTGCATCGTTTCGCGTGCCAAGCCGAGCCATCTCGTTGAGGATATCCAGTACTCTCATGGTTTGTCCCCCCGCTTCATGTATCGATGGATCATGGGACGCTTGCCCACCATCCACACTAGCGGGGCTATTTGGCAACTTCCCGAGTCACCTTTGACCCCATGGTGGCCTAAACTTTCCATGCTTGACCTATTAAGACCAACAAGATCCGCATCAGAGTCACGTCATCATTTTATATGCAAATGCAATGCATGACACACATAATGCAAAATCAATTCATAGAATTGCCTAAATCTAGGCTTTGATACCAAAATAATTTGTCGCGCCCCTTTACCCTATCCGACCCGACGGCTGAACTGGACTCGGGGACGCGGACTACTAAATCCATTTATTTGTAAAACACATTTCATATACTTATTTTCGATGGGATATTTGATATCCATTTAAATCATATTTATGTATGTATGAGAATATGATCTCATTACTAATACATTATATATAAAAATATACATCAATCAGGGTAGAGAGCCCCATCATTCACATTTCTTAATTCTCAAGATTTATACAAGACGACATTTCTTGCCTTTAAATCATTTACAAACATTGTAGTTCATGTCTAAACGTAAGTCAAAATATACTCTTCCCATGAAGATTTATACATCTTTGTTTGCAATGCAAAACAATTACATGATTTTTTTTTTTTCTTTGAAATGAAATGTATGCATGAGATGGAGCATTTACTTATACTCCACACGATCTCACAATCACTCAGTAGCTCATGGGTCCTTAATCTCGCCTCTATTCACTAACACCTACGCTGATAAAACAATCGCCATAAGAATTTTCATGCTTAGTGGTTCTATGCATTTCTATCCTCATTTCAATCAAACACCAAATATGTATCTTTTCGAAAACAACATTTTGGCACATTTAAAATGGTCAATGCAATAAACAATATAGATGTTAATATTTCATTCAAAACTCAAATTATGCATTTCACACATTTACTTATAAGTCTACCCTTAAACAAATTTAACCATGACTTTCGGTGCATAGGATAACGGAATCACCGACACGGTTTAACTAGGCTGCAAGCCGATATAAAAACATTTAATAACATAATACGGTCTCGTTGGGCTGTTGGCTGGTTATTTGAAAATTCATTTTGTGTACACTACTAACATCGCTCTACTGGCTACGGACGGTAGTTTACTATAAATCATTCTGCTCGCAGTATCGCTACATTGGACTCTTATTGGTATACTAATCTATCCTTAACTCGACATGACAGATAACATTCTCTTAAAGACATTAATACTTCACTATAGTAAATTACAATATCAGATATACATATATACCTCTAATAAATACATTTCGACGCTCATTCATTTTCATGGCAATCCATTTGCAATAAATTTCAATCACTTAAGATAAATTTGTTTATAGTTAAAAATAAAGCACATACATGCAAGCCCCATGTAAATCATTCTTGGCTACAAATCCAATACAGTCGGCAATAAGAAAAGAAATCAGAAGAACAAACCAAAAAGGTTATCGCTTCTTGATTCCTATCCTTTGAATCCGATTCACTGTGCCTCGCCACCAACCCCTAGTCCATCAAGCAAATGCAGAAAATATTAGTGGTGCATGCTAGTGTTAATAGGTTGATTTCTACCCAATACACCTTCACTTGTAAATTTTCTAGGGAACAAATGAGCCATATTATACCCAACTTCCCTTCAAATCCATTGTTCCTTATAAATCTATTTTATTCGTAAATTGAATCATCCACCTGGCTAATCAAACTCAAGATATGTTATAAAATAATCGAGACTACTTCATTTTCCAAAATATAACTGTAATTTTCCTCAGAACAGAGCTCCCTTTAGACTTAATCTTTCGTACAATGGGGTCCAAAATTACCACACTTATTTCAAAGAAATTTTGTTTTCCTAGAAGTCTAATTTACTCTAAAAATCTGAATCACTAAATTTGATGAATGAAACTCCAACTTATGGCCTAAATACTAAAATTGTACCAAAAACACCAAAATCGGTATCAAACCATAACCGCACCTCGTCGAAAAATGTAGTTTCACTTGACATATTTCCTCGGGTCCAACAGCTCAGACGCCCCAAATCCCGGGGGTCCCGTTGACCACCATCAACCTGCGGAAAACCTGTGTGTCTCATATCATGAGACTCATACATGAGAAAAATGACCACTTAGGCTCATCCATCAATACTCACCAAAAATACATCAACTATATTACCATAGTTCAAGAGTTAATACATCACTTTAATACAAACATATACAAGATTTAAAATTTTTAATACATGTTATATTAAAAGTATCTACCAAAGCCAGTACATGTCTACTTTCTTCTCAAAGGCGCCGAGTGAGCCGCGCCCCTCCCGACGCCCTCACCTCGGGGGCCACCGATCCATCGACAAGGTGAGCAATGCCTAAAGAGTGATAATCTTCTACATGGGTTATTACTCCCACCTATGCACACATAATGGCAACCAAACACACTCAAGCAAATACGCGATCCCTACTTGAATGTCTACATGCCCAATCCCATGTCTCGAGTCCTCAACGACTCCCTCGCACATACTGGCAAATGTAGAGAAAATCTGAGTTTTAAAACAAAAGGTTTTTGTTCACCGAAAACATACTCAGGATTCCGGTGAAATCTATTGGACAACCCTGCGAGGTGAATTCTTAGGTAATTCTTGAACGATCATGGAGTACGCCTCCCGAGATGGTTTGTTGGACAACTCTCAGAAAGCGATTCTTGGAAAATCTTCCTTGAAATTCCTTTCACAACCATTTTCATTTTTCTTTCATTTTCTTTCAAGTCATGCACTCACACCTACCATTCTAGGGTGCCCCAGTGCATATGGAATGCATTATGCCATTTCCAAACAATTCATGCTAATATATTTTACATGCATATATTAACAAAAATTAATTCTTATACATCATGTTATTCAATTCATAGCAATAACATCTAAATTAGCTCACATGGGCTAATTAAAAATTCAAGCAATTCATTTTGAATCACCCAAACAACACAAAAATCACACACCGCAAATTAGTGAGCGGTAAAACCCTAGGTTGGCCCTTTGTTCACGACCTGCAAATAGAGGATTTTCTTCCTCTGTTCAAATATTTTGAAGAGCCTAAAACTACGACCATCGAGCCTCGACAAATCCCCGTCCATTAAAAAATGGCTCTTGAAGAATAAACCAAGTAGGAAAAGACCCCTACCTCTTGGAGTTGTCGAAACTCCACAAAGTCGGTGTTCACGCGTAGCCCTTGTAGCGTAGATCAACTTTGCTTCTTGGCCCGACGAGAACCGACGGTTTGAAAATTGGGAAATCTAGAGAGAAGTCACATTTTCTCTCTCTAAAACCAGTCTCTCCCCCCTCACTGTCCGTTTCCAGCAAATGGAGAAGAAGATGGTCCTTTTTGTCTTTATTTTAATCTTTTCACTTAATTCCCTATGTGTCCTTTAGTTTGATTTTAAAAGCTTTTTGACACATGACAATAAGCCATTTATCTCTGTCACTCTCACTAATCATGCAACATGTATCGCATGGAATGCAATGTAGTAGGTGACTTTGTCGCATCATGTCTCTCATAAATCGTCATCGACACCGAAGCACAGTGCCTCGAAAAGCGTGAAGTCAGGCTATCTCGATTCAACGAGTCTACGTGGTATCTAGATTTGTGGCTTGATTCAACGGTGAGAGTTCGTTTCATCATCAGAGATCTACAGAAAATTTCAGTTTGACCAAAATTACCATTTTACATTTTTTTCGAAAATTGGAATTTTCTCGGGTTTCTGAGTTTAAATTTGAATACACTAATTTCAAGAAAATTTGTTTTCCTAGAAATCTAGTTTACACTGAAATTGAATCCACTCAATTTGGATAGGTGAAACGCAACTTATGTGAAATACCATTGTTCCAAAACACCAAAATTGTACCAAACCAAAACCGGAATTGCTCAAATGAGCTTCACTTTGGCCGTATATGAGGTCCAAATTTGATTACACTTATTTCAGAAAGAGTTGTTTCCCACTAGAAGTTTAGTTTACGAAATTTGAATCCTTTCAGTTGGATGAGTGTGTGAAGTTATGGCCAAAACAAAACATGAGTTTTGGAAAATTTAACAACATCTCGCAAAACCGACATTTAAACATGTCTGAAAATTCATAGCCGTCACAATCAAAACAAAAAGGCTGTTTGAATTCTAACTCAAACATTTATATACACAAGTAGGGTTTTAGCAAACTCAAACACAATCAAAGAAGAAGTTAGGGCTAGTTCCATGCATACGTCTGATTAAAGGCTTCAGAGCCTAGCTTTCTCTTCTTCCTAACTACTTTCCTTTCACATTTCTTCTTCCTTTCTTCCTTCTCTTAACCATATCTAGAGAGCACAAAATGAGAAGGCCAAACTTTTGGATCTCATTCTCCCAAGCTCAATCGGATTTCAAAGGCTCCCAAAGCCAGATTTTGGAATCCATTCTTTCTAAGTTCCATATGTCACCTTCCATGCTGATCCCAACTTTCATTTGCATATAAGACCCTAATTTGCACATAGGTCCTTGATTTTAAGTCCCTCGACTTTATTCAATTCCACAACTTAACATAAATCTACCATAACACAAGACTAATCACTTTTTATCAAACAAAACCTCGGTGAAATTTACGAAATACCATTTTTCGCATTGTCTGCGTTGAACATGTTATAAAACTCTTTAGGGTTTAATTTAGGGTGCAATCCCTTATCTTAGTGTCACTAAAAACCTCTATTTTTATCACTTAAAACCAATAAAATATCGAATAAATAAAATAAAATTTTATAATGGCAGAAAATGCTATAAAGTAAAATAATAAAACGAAAATGTTATTTTTGGAACATTATAGAAAGCCTCTTGACACTACACATTTCATGTTTGATTGCACGATCCTAAAACCGGTCGATGAGTACAAATAGTTACTTTAGATTTGACTATTTTCCTAAACGATGCCATAGCCATCTCTTAGGACTGGAAATTACCTTTATGGGTGAATGTCTGAAGCCTTCTCAATGTGACATCTTAACCATCAATTCAATAGAATTCTCTTTCCCCTTGATTAGAATCTTAGGTAACACAGGATTAAGATCATTCTATTGGATTATGATTAAACCTCTAAGAATTAAATTGATATCTCATTGAGTGGTCCTTAATCCTCGGGAACACACTTCTCTTGTATCGCGAGAAGGAACAGAAAGCAGAGGACTAGAACATCACCTATGATGTATCGGAATTGATACTTAGAGTATATTAGTTCCCAAATATCAATGTATTTTACCCCCAAGTGACTGCTCTATGCTCTCAGGTAGTCCATCTCTATATCACTTAGAGGGATCTTGGAAATCAGAGTATAGATACAACTCTTTATGGGTAAAAAGCATTGATATATGGAATAACTCATTACAAGAGCAATGCCAATTAGATAAACCCAGTTTTCATACCCAAAACCTTCACTCAAAATATTGCAAAATCATAATAAGAAAACCAAATACATACCCAAAGAGCTAAACCTTCCATCTCTAAATCACAAATAACAATGACTAGTTGATCGAAACAAACTCAACATGGCTGTAATAAATACTGAATAAAAATGAATCCTAGAAAATTTCCAGATTTCACTCTAGTTCAAACATAAATAAAGTTTGATTTACATTCTATCCAGCTCAAAATTTTAGTTTAGAGCTATCTTTACTTCTAAAAAGAAAGGAAAATAAAGTAGAATAAAATAAAATAAAATATATACAAAGAGTCTTCAACTTTCTTCCCGAAAAGCTAAGGCTTTGGTTGAAAGGCTGTTGAAAAGCTCTTGATCGAGAAGATGATATTTGTTGCCTATCTCCTTCTATTTATAGGGCTCATAAATCTTTGGGCTTTGGTCGGGTGAATTTGTGGATTTCCATGAAGGCCTAATGAGTGTCTTTGTCGCAACCTTGTTTGTCTGTGTCGCGACATTGCAGCTTCACTTGTGTGTCTTTAGGCTTTATTGTGGCTTTGTCACAACATTTTTTCCATGTCTTCAATGTCTACCTTTTGTCAAGTTTGTCACGACAAAGTTTATGATTGTCACAACATAAGTGCAGTTTCTTAGGTCTTCATCCTTCTTGTGTTTCCTTAGCAGCATTTTTTGCCTTAGCCATTCCTCTTGAGTCATTGTCGCGTGAAGTTTTCCATGTCACGACAAATTTTTCTTCCCTTTGCTTAATGTTATTCCCATAATAATTGGTTACGACATAAAGCATTCTTATTGTGAGTTCAAACTAACTATTATTGTAGTTTTTCATGACACAATTTTGTTGTTGTCGCGAGCTTGCATAATTTTTCATGCCTTGAAGTGTTAGCCTACAAATTTGTATGACATCAAAATCTTTGTTGTGACAAACTCAGCATGACTTGCCCTTGTGATCACTTGGCTTCTATCCGACTAAGTTCGTTTGTGTTGAGACAGGCTAACTTTCTTCACGCAGCTCTTTGTATTCGACAATCAATTCTATGCTCGACATACGTTTGATTGTATCTTCGGCTTGATTTCTCCCTTCATTTATGTGTGAGCGTTTAAACGTCACTTAATGAGATTTTTCTACCATTTGCCTTATTCTTTATCACGATATAGTTATCAAATGTCACGACATTCTTCTAGCCTTACATCCTCACTTTTGTTGCGATATTCATTTACACATGTCTATGGTCCCAATTCTTCTTTAAGGCTTTCTCATGCATTGTATCGCGTGAGTTGTGAAATGCCACGACAATACTTCTGCTTTCAAACTTCCATTGTGTTGTGACATGCATTTCTGTGTAGCAACATTTTTCTTGTACTTATTCTCATATTATGTCGCGACAGAGTTGTGAAATGTCGCGATAATCTTTTAACTATCATCTTGCACTCTGCTTTGTCTTTGTTGCGACATAGTTTTGGTTGTTGCGACAAACTTCTACAAGTTGCCTTGGGGTTTTGTCGTGACAATGTTGTAATTATGTCACGACATAACTGCATTTCTTGTCTTAACCATTTTTTTTTTTGCTTTTCTTGTTGGTTTTTATTTCTTTTGCCTTAAAACCCTGCAAAACATAAATCTGGGTGAAGATTCCATAATTCCTCATTAAATTAGACCTTAAACTTTCAAATATGCATGAAAAATGAACTTAAAAATGGATGCGTTTTAGACTCATCAGGGCTATCCTGGGTTGGGGATGTGTACAGAATGTCGTCCAGCCTCAATCTTAGATGATGAAAGTGAAGTAAGCATTAGTGTTCGAGATGCTGGGCTCCACGACAAATTTCCTGTTGAAAAGGGACTCATGGTGCGACTACTAAAAAGCCTCCGGGTAGCAGTGAACTTCGAGATTGTCGGGAGGAGGCGGAGGTCTCTGAGCTCGAACACATTCTTTTTCGTTTTAAATCGGGACCCGAGTTTTCTTCGGAGCCATAGAGGAATAGAGATGGTGAAAATCTGAGTTGGGAGAGCCGAGTTCTATGAGAGAAAAGCTAGGAAATCAGTTGAAATGAAAAAAAAAAAAATTTGCGTGGGCCTTTATAGTGCCCTAAGTTCGGTCCTCTTCGCCTAGGCGAAGGAGGCCTGAATTTGGATGGTCGTGAGGGGTTCGCCTAGGCGAAGGCGAACCAAAGAAGTTTGCCAAATAGGCTTCGCCTAGGCGAACCAGAGAAGTTTTCTAAACAGGCCTTTAGGTTCACTTAGGCAAAGCTTTCTCTTTGCCTAAGTGAACCCGAGGGCTTGTTTTAGGGGGCCTTGCGTTCGCCTAGGCGAAGCTTTCCTCGCCTAGGTGAACTTGAGGGCTTGTTTTAGGAGGCCTTGCATTCGCCTAGGCCGGGCCGAGGTTGCACATCTTGCACAGGCTTCACCTGAAGCGAACCGAGAATAGGTTGCTCTTAGATTAACTGCTCACTAGGAGTCTTCCACACTTGACTTTGGCCCGTGAAGTTGAGATATGAACTGCATAGGTTTGTAGAATCAGTAAGAATTTTTTGGTAAGGACTAAGTTAACATTGTGAGTATAATTTTGGAGATAAGTGTTTTGCTCAAAAGCAGCATTTGTGTTTCTTCACCGGATTGGTCTTTACAAATTAATCTTGTAAAAATTAGTCTTACAAAAGATTTCACATTAAAGTAACTACTAATTATATTGTAATTAAGCAATGGTGTTTCAAACCCAATTGTTAAAGCCATGATATTCATATTAAACCTTTCTATAATTTTGAGTTTGTAAGAGTTGATTACTTACTTTGGTATCAAAGCTTGGTCTAGTAGGAAGTCCTAGTTTTTATTTCTTATTTATTGATCTAAAAGTTTATGTAGAGTTTTGTTTGGTTTGTTTGATTGTCTACGCACGGGTATGAGATCGCATGTGAGAAAGAGTGTTAAATACATGATATTCATATTGAACCCAAGTTTTCTGAACTTAAGCATTTAGGAGTGTTCGGTTATTTAAACAAAAAGTAAATTTCTTTAGTTTTGAAAAATATCATGCCCTTCGCCTTGGCAAAGATAGGTGTCTACAATCAAAGTGGACTTCTTTCGCCTAAGCGAACCCAATGCCATCCTGCATCTTTTGTCTTTGTCTTCGCCTTGGCGAAGCTTTGATGGGAAGGGTAAAATCATTGCCACTGATGACAGCATTCGCTATATTCACATGCTATATTCATATATTTACATGTATCATGGATTACATCATATCTACACCAAAAGATTTGGTTGCACTAACATATTACAAAAGTAGTTTCACATTGGCCTTAGGACATATCATAGACAAAATCCTCTCCTTCTCTCGGTTTCCCTCATGTAGCACTAAATCAAATTCTATTTGATGACACAATTGAGAGGAATTTGATATGGGGAAGAGATTCATAGCTTCCAAATAGTTAATTAATACGCATGTGTTTAATGACATGCATCACCTTAATCCCACCTTGTCATTAAGAAATGAATGGATAAAATATTAGTAAAACGGTTTGAATATTATACATGAGATGGATATACATGGTGGAAAGAAGTAATAATAACTTGCCCATTATCTTGATTCGGAACAGTCGATGGCCGTCCAATGGAGAATGTGAAGAGAGCTTTGCCTAAGCCATGCCACTTGAATAATGTTTCACAACATGCAACCTAGGAATATGAGACTGTGTAATATTGTATCAACTTTTTTAATTTGGGAAAAGTGAACTTAGAAAACAAAGAGGTCATAAACACACCATTGCTTTAACTCGATGATATCATTCGTCACACATCAATAGATGCATAGCAGATCATATATGTGTCGATGTACTTAGCTAAATATTAATAACACACAAAACCAATGGTCCCGGGGGCAATTATCGTGCATTGGAATGTAAACCTACATTGGAGTAATGTAGTACGACCTCTTATAAAATAGACTAATCCATATAATTTTGGGATTGATGTAATAAGCAATTATAACTTATTCCTAACCTTCTCGCTATATTGCAAGTAGTAATGTACTTGCGTGATGGGCAGCTAATTTATCAATACTTCAAAGCTCTCCTTTCCATACACGATCATTTGCTAATTGCACAACATTTTTTAAATTTTAGTACACTATGGTTGATTCCATTGCATAGAGACCGAAGAACGATTATCTTAGAAGTTGTAGTTGGTAAGTAGCATAGACCCGAAGCCTCTAAATTGCACCTCAAAAAGATTTAGTTTCGATGCCTCAAGGTTTATTACCTGTAATGCATAATGAGGTGACTAGTACTTAAGTTTTAAAGCAATTATTAAATTGATATTTTGTAAAGAGATAAACTCACGACATCTATCAAATATTCTCTTGGCCATGGAGCATTTAAATCCTGCCTTGAACACCATGTTCATGTCTAAAATCAACAAGCAACTTACTAAAACAAGAGTTTGTATAAATATTGTCACAAATAGGAACGACCATAAATTAAAATTATTTAACTACATCTTACAATATTAGGTACAACACAAACCTTAATATGAGGTTTGTTGGGGCACTTATAATCACCAATGAGATTGAAGTGTAGAGAAAGAATGTGGTGTGTTCCTGAATGGACATGGGGATTGACTAAAGCAAAAACAAAGCAAACTAATTAACTAGGAATTTGATGTTCATTGAAGTAGGAGAATAATAGGAGTAATCAAAATCTTACCTCACATTGTCTACACTTCCCCATCCTAGTTATATCGTCCTTAAATGGGGATACCTTGAATCTACTTGGCTTCCTTTCATTCGATGTTCGGGTTTTCATAGTATGAAGGGGATTATGCCCTTTCGACAACAATGGTTCCTAACAATCAAAGAATATAATTAATGTGTAGGTATGGTATGGATTATTACAATGTAGATATTTTGACAGATTGAATGACCGCAACAAATCTTTCTTATATGCTTTTCCTTTAGTTTCTTTAGCGGAAATAATTAAGGAGCTAGCGCTCTCAGCCAACTTCATCAGGAAGAATGTGTCTGACTTCACATGAAGGAGAGTGTTCAGCTCTTTTTACGACCCAATTTTCATTTAAGTGGTGCTCAACGGCGGAATTTTTTCCATTTGGCTTACACATGCATACCTTGACTTCATCTAACCGCAGCACCACAAATTTGTTTCATCTTTCCTGACTTCATCTAACCCTCGCTTCTTTGAATTTACTTTACTTTCTTTGCTTCCACTTTCTTCTGGCTTGATTTTCTCTTATGGCAAACAAATTTCTTCTTGAATTCCGTGTATTTCACCTCAAACGCATTGAATGCTTTGTGGCCCATACTCCCGACAATTCACATCGAACAATTGTGTCCTCAGTTGGTCGAACATTATCATTATACATTAATCTTCCATCATCATCCTATTCATATATAACAAACTCATTAGTAAGATGTAAATATAGAACATACTAATGTCAAAATATTAATACATACATCCATAATTACATCTCCATATGGGAGACATTTCCAAATTTCCATCTTCCTTACTTTCATCTTTTTATTCTTCCACTATCTTTTCACTTTCAACAATTGCTTCATCATCCACTTCATTATAATGATGAGTAAAAACTCATTGAATTTTAGTCCATTTTCTGATTTTCTTACAATATAATTGCCTATTTTTGTAAAATATGTGTTATTTACAAATTTATATTTGCGAAATTTAAAGCGAATGAAAATTCAGAAGTAAAAATAAGAAGTGAAAGCGGTCAGGCCCAGAAGTGAGGTTGCGACGGTGCGAGTCCGACCTAGAAGTGATGCAGAGACAAATAAAAGATTTGTTGTGATAGAAGAACACTTCTTTGGGAGCTAAGATAAGCGGGGTGAAGTCGCGACATACTTTTAAGGTCGCGACATAAATTTCAGCAAGGAAAGAAACGATTAAGTCGCGACCTAAATCCCATGTCTATAAGACAATGAAAAGACAAACAATTTTAAGTCACAACATGAGAAGGGGAGCTATGACAAAGTGGAGTGGTGATCTTAATGAGAATGAGGTCATGACATTACTTGGTCGCGACATAGAATCTGATGAGAAAGCAATCTGACCAGTGCGACATGGAGGCTGAAGTCGTGACATAGAATTTATTGAAGATTAGGAAGAAAAGCATAAGAGTACTTGACAAGATCAACATAGTAGCGGGGGCGATGTCGTGACATCAAATCAAGGTATTGACATATATTTAAAGCAGTAAGAGCGAGTCAGGTAAGCGACGGAAATAGAAAAATTGAAGGGGAAGCTATTGGGGCGAAATGGGGTTGCTCTTTGGATAAGGAAGAAAGGATGGTCGCCGAGTGCAGTGATTAAAGAAAATGGGTGACCAATGTCCACACGTCGCGATAAGAAAACAAGCCAGAACCCGAGCGGTTTGATCACGACTGCTTAAGCTTCAGAGACAAGTTGAAGGATGTGTAACATGAAAAGAAGTTGTGACCAAGAAGCCAAAAGGATGACAAAAGATAGTGAGGTTGCGACATGTCGATTTGAGGTCGCGACCTGATTCTAGAAAGCGAAAGGGAGGAGGTTACGCAGCTAGAGGTCTCGCTGCTTTACAACTAACATGGTCGACAAAAATTCATGTCACAACCTCTAATCAAGGAAACTAAAGAAACCGAGTCACATTTGAGAACATCGAGTCTTAGTGCGACAATTGTAGCGAGGAACAAGTGAAGAAGGTTGCAACCGGCTTCCTAAGATCCGCGGCAGGACTTAACAAACTAAACCGGATTTTCACGTCGAACGGCTTTTAAGTCACGACCTAAAGCAGTGGGATTGGGCCGGTGATTTAAATCCACACGGAGCCTTGGAATCAGGCCTAATTTCTGAAAGTTATAAATAGGCATACACAGTTTTAGTAAAGTTAGCTTCTTCTTTTTTTGCAAACCCAGAACAGGGGAAGAAGAAAACTCACTGTTTATTTTAGAATATATTTTTTTTTCTCTTTTCTTTTCTTTATTTTCTTGGATCTGAACCAGCGATCTGTTAGAATGTGTAATTTGACGATATTTCAATTTACAAATTCTTGTGAGTTTAATGAAGTCTAGGCGATTTCACCAAGTCGTTTCTTCTCAGTTTATTGCAACTATAGTGGGTGTAATTTATCAATGCTCCATTGTAGATTATAATGCAATTTTCGAAGCGCGACTTCCACTAGTTGAATTTTGTTATTGAATTCTGGAGTCTTTCTGCATAAATTAGAAGGAAGTCTTGGAATTTGAGGAGGATTTATTTGATTGATGTGTTTTTTCATGAAGTGTTCCCAATATTAGTTTCGAATACCCGTCGAGGTTTGTATCACGCTGCGATTTCGGGAGGCCTTTGGAGTGACAGGAGATGACAATTCCTAGAGTGGAACATTCTAATTGTGGTATGTTGGACCATTATTAAGAACTGCGAGCTCACGAGAGTTCACTTAGATAAATTCCCAATTCACTCATAATTGATGTTGGAGGGGATTATTTATCAATTTAAATTGTTAGAGATTTCACCTTATTATGTTGGAAGGATCCTAACCCTATGTTAGTTGAGATCTAATCAAGGGAAGGGAAGTATCCATTAGATTTAAAGGATGAGTCATCAATTAAGTTGTAGAAGTCTTGCAACAACCCTGATTTGGGAAGTAAGAAATCTACGATCTCGAGAAATAGGTATGAAGAATTGAAAAAGAAAAAATACCCAAATCTTATAAATGTATGTTGAATACAAGTAGTGATTAAACCCTTGTCTGCCCGAGAGAAACGGGGATATTTAATTAGTGAATAAAGGAGAAATCCAACTTGCAATATCGAGCATCTTTGTCAAATCCATATCCAAATTTAGGGCGAGAGGGTTTTAAATACAGGATATAATGCGAAAGTAATTGTTTCACAATATTTCCTTATTAGTGTTCATTTTACGGAAGAAGCTGATTCGATCGATTGATCATAGTGTATATAAGTTCATTAGCTTATTTTTATTGTCCTAAGTTGTCTATGTTATCATTAAGACAATTATCCTTTAATCTTTAGTTGATAAACTTTGTCATTGAGGTTCAGATAGTATGGATTTTGAGTAGTTATGATTAGTTGATTTTGAAGATCCAAGTCAATCTACTAATGGGAATGATATACGGACTTACATCCATATTTTACTACTTAGCGCAATATTGCACTTGCGATGTCATAGACTAAACCCATTCATAATTCGGAACATTAAACCGAGTTTTATTCATTTTTAAAAAACTGAGTTCAATTTGACATGGCCCACGGGAAGGTTGTAAAAATCTTGTAGAGTGTTAAATTGAGTTTAGTACATGTAACAAAAGGCAAACAAGTTTTATAGGCGTCGTTGTCGGGATTTAAAGGATTTAGATAAATCAATATTCGACAAAAGAGAAATGCTAATTTGGACATTTCGATTTATTAAAAGAAATACTCAGCAGTTTTGTGGCGGAGTGGTTATAAACACTAATCTTTTAGAGAACTTAAAGGATATATGATTTGTGATACCCTTTGTTTCCAGTCATCTCAATATGTCATACATTTCGGGGGTTGATTAATGCATAGGAAGCTAGGACTGGTTGTTTCTGTGAATCTTGAATTGGAAAGAACACTAAGGAGCTTGAGGAAAGTCAGTAGAGCAGAAAAAGCAATTATGGTAGATGAAAGAATTGATCAGACAGTTGAACAAGAAACAACAACATCCAATGTAAGATACAATGAAGGATTTCTGGAGGCCTATCATTCAAGCAAAATACTCAGCAGTCAAATAGCCTGCTGTAGATGCTAACAACTTTGAGCTAAAACCAGCCTTGATCACCATGGTTATTGAATCAATTCTTGTATCCACGAAGATCCTAATGAGCATCTTGTGGTTCCCTCGGATAGCAAACACGATTAAGGCTGAATGGTGTGAGACTAAGTGATAAAAATTTTGCACCTCTTCCACTTTGCACCACAAGAGATATTACAGCCACATGGTATGAATCATTACCATATGGCTCAATTGATACATGGGAAGAGTTGAGGTGGAAACGATGCTTGAGCGAGATTTTCCCCGGAGTCCCTCACAACAAAGAAGAAAGGAAATCATAGTGTTCTAACAATGGGAGGGATGAAAGCATCTTTGCATGGGGGAAGGTACAAAGGGTGCATTGAGATATGCATGGCATAGATCTGAAGACACAAATGGATATTGTGCATCACTCTGAATGATACTTCAAGGTATCATGATGCTTCTTGCGTGGGGTATTAGGGAAAATTGTGGGGAGGCGAGGATTTGATGCGGACCTAGCGAATGCAACATGAAAGCTCGTCTAAATTTACAGGAGCTACAGCAAAGCAAGGAGTGGAGTCATTAGGTTGAACAAAATGGCGCCATGGAATAAGCTGGATGCTATAATGCACGGGATGGATAAGCGGGAGAAAGATTGCACTGCTCATGAAATTGGGCGGTGGAAAGAAAAAGATAAGAAAGAGGTGTTAAGGGATTAGTGTAAGAAGATCCTCTGCAGTTGAGGGGCCCCGAATTACGAGATAACATAGAAGCTATCCATTTCGGCAGTCTTGACTGCCCACACATTGCAATCCGACATTGAGGAACCGTGAGAACTTCTCATATGGTGAGGCATCCGCAAGGTCGAGCGAGGCGGAGAATTTCCGGCAAGGTATCATCGCGAGGTTCTAGCGGTAAGGAGATCAAAGAAATGAATATCGAGGTCGAAAGAGGACCCGGTCATTTGAGGAAGCGAATCTTTGCGGTTCATGGGGATAACAAAGGCCCACTTCACACCCATGAACGAAATTTCTTGAGTTAGAAGCTATTAAATCTAACTCACAAATGTTTCAATCCAACCTGAATGCCTCCACTGAAGAACTTGGAAACCTTGGTTGGGCGGTAGCCTTGACCTTGTAAAGCCGAGCAGAATGCATTCCACAGTGACACTCGGAAAATCAAGGATTTGTATGTGGAGTCATTTAAAGGAGTGAGCAAGAGAGTATTAGGTAATAACGAGGCTTGAAGAAGAGAAGGCAGGTAAAGTAAAGCAATTGGAGGAGATAATGGAAGGAAGCGAAGACAGAGAAGACTATGAAACAGAGAAGCAAATGCAAACTGAGCAACCTAAGAAGGTCAATGAGCAGAAACAGAAAGAGAAGGTGCAAGCCTATACCCCTACAGTCCCATTTCCTCAAAGGGTTCAGAAGGCAAAGAAAGAAGAGCAATTCTCTAAATTCTTGGAACTTTTCAAGAAAATAGAAATCAATATTTCCTTCTGAGAGACGATGACTCCAAATGCAGTGTAAAATTTACGGATATACTAAACGAGAAGAAAGAAGATTGTTGAGAAGAAATAGTGAACTTAGCGTACTTGCGGTCGCAGTTATTGAGAAGAAGTTTACCATCAAAAATGAAAAAGAACATGCGACTTCACCATTCCTTGCTCAATAGGGAAATATGATTGAGAAAGCCTTATGAGACTTAGAATAACATCAACTTGATGCCCATATCGAGTGAATGAGAGATTGAGTTTGGGGGAACTTACCCCAACAACAATTATACTACAAATGGCTGATAGATCCATGGCTCAACCAGAAGGTGTTCTTGAAGATGTGCTGGTCAAGGTAGGGAAATTTATCTTCCCTATGGACTTTGTCGTTATGAAAATGGAAGAAGACAACCAGGTCCCTCTGTTGTTAGGAAGACCCTTCTTAGCAACTGGAGTTGCCTTGATTGATGTGAAAAAGGGTGAGCTGACCCTGAGGGTGGGAAATGAAGCAATGCACTTCAACCTAGACAAAAGCTTGACATAATCGTGTTGATCTGAAAATTGTAATGTTGTAGATAACATTAGTCTCCGATTTTGAAATGATCTCCTAGTGTAACCTTGACATTCTGCTCAGTGAAAATGAGATGAATTTCCAATATATTGAGAGTGTTGATTATGAACTCCTGCATTCCAGTTTGCAAAATAGGGAAACGGTCTTGAGTTTTAATGAAAACAATCAAGGGAATAAGAAGTTTCTTAGGACATGCTGGTTTTTATAGAAGATTTATTAGAGACTTCTCAAAAATAGCAAGACCATTATGTAGATTACTGGAAAAGGATGCGGTTTAATTTGATGAGCTGTAAAATTCATTGAGGATATCAAATCGAGGATGAAATTGACTCCTATCATGGCCAAACGAGCTAGACAAAGAATTTGAGATTATGTGCGATGCTAGTGACTATGCAATGGGAGCTGTATTGGGATAGAAAGCTAACAAAGTGTTTAGGGCCATATACTATTCCAGCAAAACCTTCAATGAAACTCAAGAGAATTACTCAACTACTGTAAAGGAGATGCTAGCTATGGGATTTGCATGTGAAAAGTTCAGGCCACAGTATATTGGGGTGTCATCATCCATCTGAATCATCTTTGCAATCCCAAATATTTGATGGCTAGGAAAGAAGCTAAGCTAAGACTGATCAGATGGGTGTTGTTACTACATGAATTTGATATGGAGATCAAGGATAAGAAAGGTTGTGACAATGTGATAGTGATGAGTATCTTAAATACTCATTTTATCCCTATGCTTTAGTTAGTTTTTCTAGTGTTTTTATGTTAAATAAGTGCCTTTAATACTCTAAAAGTTCATATGATCAGGTCATCCATTTGGTGGAATTGTGCAAAATTGGTGGGCTTCCTGAGAAGCAGCTACGTATTTTGATGTTTAGAAATCATATGAGCTCAATTGAATCAAGATTTATATGTGTGAATTCTAGAATTTCAAGATCTTTCCGGGGATACCAAGAACACGAAATTGGAGTTCGAACAAAGTTATGCAGAAGTTCCAAAACTCAAAGAAAATCAGCAAACATTGCAGCACCTTCAGCGGAGAGGCTACGCAATATTTTGACGTTTCAGACATCATAGGCTCTATTGCATCAATACATATATGAATGGATTCTACACTTGAGAAACCAGCGGTACCAAGAACACTGAATCGAGTTGGATGACAAAGTTATGGTCTTACGAAGTTGGAGCAAAAACAGGAAAGTTGCAGCAACGTCGCGACGTTCCAACGTCACGACTTTGCAGAGAGCTGCAGAAACGCAGCATCCCGACATCGCGACGTTGCCAAACGACGTCGCGACGTTAGGGGTTGATTTTGGGTGGATTTTTAGCCCATTTTGAGCCCATAATTGTGGGAGCAGCTAGGGCTCGGAGAAGGGGACTTTGTCTACACTTTGGGACCAAGGAGGAGGTTTGGAGCTATTATTGAAGATTTGGGAGAAGATCATGAGATTTGTTGAAGAAAATCCGAGACTCACCATCATTTTGATCATTATAGTTTTCTTCTCCTCTTTTTCTCGTGTTTTTATCTAAGTTTATGATCTATGAACCTCTATCATGCTTTAAATTCATAGATCTAGGGTTTGGTTGTATATTGAACATGGGTTTTTATATCTATTTGTTAATGTTCCGTTTTCTATTGTTTCTTGTGAATGCACCTCTATTGATTCATACTTGGTTCTATTTACATATTGATTCGGCTAGTCTCGATGTGGTGAGTGGTTCTTTGCAAGATGCGAGAGAGGAGTAAAGAACTAGACATAGATGAATCAACTATTTGTAACATTAGTTAGAGAGTATTGGTAATTAGGAGGCGTGTGAGACTTTTTTGGATCTTAAAGCATCTCTAATGCTTGGGGTTGAGTTGAGAAGCAAAAGACCTAGTGTTAGTTGGTGATTATTCGGCCTCGAGATAGGCTTATAATTCGTCGGGAATGAGTCGCGCGAAAGCATTTTCATGAAGCAATGAAATTAGAATTTTGACTTAGATGTCACAGAGGATTGTCGATTGCACCAAGTACCACAGGAATTTATCATCTCTTGGTATCCCTTAGTTCGAACTTCATTAGTTAGATTTAGAATTTCATTAGTTTAGTTAAAATTTTGTTTACTATCTGGTGTTAGTTTGGATATTAGAAGTATTATAATTTTGGCACTTAGCATCCCCATTTTCCCTGTGGATCGATATCCGTACTTAGGTACACTTTATTACTTGTCAAGCGTATACTTGCGTGGAATAGGCGCTCTTTTTTATATTTTCTGCATAATTTTATATACACATCACAAAAAAACGCCTATCAGATAGCTGATCACTTGTCAAGAGTTGAAAAGACTACTGTGAAAGAAGAAGAAAAGGAAGTAGTAGAAAATTTTCCAGATGAGCAGTTATTTCAGTTGACATTCCAATTACCTTGGTATGCTGATATTGTGAACTTTCTAGCTTGTATAGTGATGCCACTAGAATTCAACTGTGGAGGAAGCGGGAGGCGAAGCGGGTTTACATCTAGGATGACCCATTATTATTTAAGAGATGAGCTGATATGATAATCAGAAGGTGTGTGCAGAAAGTGAACCAAGGGAAAAATTTTACGAGATATTATGCATCACCTTATGGAGGACACTTCGTAGAGACAAACATCCCACAAAAAATTCTCCAATCAGGTTTTATTGGCCTCACTATTTTCAAGGATTGTTTTGAATGGGTGAAAACTGTGTCGATTACGAAGGATGGGGAATATCGGTAAGGCATGAAATGCCCGTAGTATCTGGTGGTCTGATTATTTGATGTATGGGGAATAGACTATGGGGCCTTTTCCATCTTCTTTTGGAATATACATACTCCTAGCTGTGGATTATGTATTCAAATGAGTGGAAATGTAACATAAAGACTGATGCTAACTCTGATTGTAGGATTCTTCTGAAAATATCTTGAAGAGATTTGGACACCAGGAGCTAATATTAGTGATGGAGGTAGCCATTTTGCAAACAAGGTGTGTTGAAAATCAAGCCCACGTCGCCTCATGCTTGTGCATGTTTCTCTCCATATTTAGCATTCCTTTTTTCCTTTTTTAACTTTCCTGAACAATGCGATATACCATCTATATGATTACCCCAATCAATGAGGTGGATAGGTGGTTTAATTCACTTTCCTTGTAGAGAAATTTTGTCAGGTGATATTGTCACTTTCGAATTATCTCGAATACGTAAACTATTTATTTCCTATTTTCTTTCATTACAAAAATAAGAATTGAGACTAGATTCCTCTAGGTTTTTGCCTTAATTCTTCATGGTAGACGGGTTTAATCCTGTCTCTTCTTATAAATCTTCATTTATACTAAATACGGTCCGGCGTTTGGAATGGCTGCAACTCATCCCTCCTCTTCTTACGATGTGACCAATTCCTCCTTTTGACAACCGTCAAAAAATCAAAGGAAGGAAGACGGTGGCTGATCATTCCACGAAAATGGAATTGGCTCGAGAGAAACTTGTTGGAAGATTCATGGAAAACCAGTTGAAGCCCCACGTCAACCACTTGAGAAGAAGGGCCAGTGATCATGTGGTACACTTGATGAGCGATCGCCACAAATTGAAGCTAGCCCTTTTAATAAGGGCAAATGGAATGCTTCCCACAGGAAACTACTATCTCCTCTTATGTGTCTGATCCTGGCTTGCACATGCTGTCCAATTCGTTGGTTGGGAACCTTGGCTCACAAAGGTAATTCTTTAAGCGCCTTTATTGTTGGTAAGAAACATAAAAAACCTTGGATCGTGGACTCAGGAGCATCTGATCATATGACGGGAGATGCGACAATTTTTGTCATACTCTAGCCCATGTCAAATAATTTGCCGGTCCGAATAGCGAGATGGTTCACTTTCAAAGGTTGCGATGCGGATTCGATTGTGCTATCAAGGGATCTTACTCTCAACTCAGTTCTCCTTGTTCCTAACTTGGATTGTAATCTATTATCAATTAGTAAACTCACCAAGGAAAAGAGGTGTATTACTAATTTTTCATCCACTCACTGTGAATTTCAGGATTTGGATTCGGGGAAGACGATTGGCAATGCTGAGGAATGCTCTGGACTCTACATCCTTAAGGGCACCACGATCCACAAGAACAACCTCAAATGGTAGTGGTGGTAATTCTTTTTTGGCCTCATGTCAAAATAACGATAGTGCAAGATTATGTTGTGGCACTATCGCTTGGGCAAATCCTAATGTTATGTATCTCGAGCATTTTATTTCCTTCATTATTTAATAAAAATCCAAAATCCTTTGAGTGTAGAAATCACATCAATTATCAAAGCAAGTTCGGTCTCATTTTCCCATTATTCATAAAGCGTCGTCCATTCTCAATGATTCATAGCGATATGCGGGGTCGTCGGGAATAAAAAATGTAACGGTAATAGGTGGTTTGTCTCATTCATAGATGATCACACTGGGTGCCGATGGGTATTCCTGTGAAAGAAAAATCAGAAGCAGTCGAGGAATTTTCAAAAATTTCAAAAATATGATTCAGACCCAATTCAATCAAAAATACAAATTCTAAAGTCACGATAATCTTCAGGGATTACTTCAACTCCATTCTAGGAGAATATCTAGCAAAGAAAGGGATAGTTCACTTAAGTTCATGTGTTGATACCTGACAAGCGGAATAATTTGAAAGGAAAAATAGGCATTTGTTAGGGTGGCTAGATCGCTAATGTTTTCTCTGAATGTACCAAAAGGTATTCTGGGAAGGCGTCGCTACGTGACCTACCTCATCAATAGGATGCCGTCTAGGGTACTAAAAATTCAAACACCTTGTCAAACACTCCTTAAATCCTTTAGACCACTCGTCTCATATCCATGCGTCCCACACCAAAATTTTGGTGTTACTAATTTTAATTCATATCAATCAACAACATAGTAAACTTGATCCTAGGTCACTCAAGTGCATCTTTCTTGGGTGTGCAAATAAAGGGTATAAGTGTTACTCTCCGATCCGCAGAAAAGTGCAATTCAATGGATGTCCGCGTTTTTGAAACCCGACCTTACTATCCCAAAAATTGATATTCGGGGAGAATTCAACTCGGGAATATCGGTTGGAACCTTGAGTCATTGAGTGAGTCACCCATCACCACTAAAAATCAAGTTTCTATAGAGTGTGTAATCAGCCGAGTTCATTGTTGACTTGTGGGATAATAGGCACATCAGAGGAAATGGAGGAAGGGCAATTTCTCGCAAACCCGTGAGGTGGCTAGGGTTCTAATCCAAGCAAAATTCAGGGTAGCAATGCTCTAACTCAGATGATACTGTTGATTCAGAGTTAGAAAATGATATTCTTAATATGCCTATAGCTTTGAGGAAAGGAGTTAGATCATGCACTCAGCATCCCATTGGAAATTTTATTTCTTATGATAAGCTATCACCTACGTTTCGTGCATTCACTTCTAACATCACAGAGATACAAGTTCCTCGAGATATTCAGGAAGATTTCAAGTATCCTAAGTGGAAGGCCGCAGTCGATGAAGAAGTTCGGGCGCTGGCAAGAAGAGATAGTGCGTGGGAAGTGCGACCTCAGGAGGCAGAAACCGGAGTTAGATTTGTAAGTGGATTTTCACAGTGAAATCTGAGCGAGATGGTAATGTGGGCGAGTATAAAGGCTCGGTTGAGTACATGAAAGAGATTCACCCAATCATATAGTATTGACTATCAAGAAACTTTTGCTCGATTTTCACTTCGGCAACTTGTTATTCTTTTATCCTTAGCGACTAATCTCGATTGGTCAGCCGCGGCTTGATGTGAAAAATGCCTTCCTCAATGGTGACTTAGAGGAAAAGTTTACATGGACATTCTATTTGGGCTTGAGACTACATCGAATTTCAACAAGGTTTGCAGACTCCGAAAATCCTTGTATGGTCTCAAGCAATCTCCTAGGGCCTGGTTTGAGCGGTTCGCTAAAATTGAGTGAAAGAGTGCGGATTCGTTGATGTGAAATCGATCACACATTATTTGTGAAACGCTTCCCGAAGGAAGATGGTCATTATCATTAATATGTGGGCGACATAATTTTTGTTTAGTAATCATGAAGAGAAAATTGACTGCAAAATTCTTGAAAATAAATTTGAGATCGGGGACCTTGGAAACCTGAAATCTTTCGGAATGGAGATTGCCATTCGAAAGAAAGTACTCTTAGTCTCCTAGCACTTAAATACGTTCTGGACTTACTAAGTAAACTGAGGATGCTAGAGTTCTGGCCGCGAGAAACACCTATGGATTCAAGCGCAAAACTTGAAGAAAGTGATGGAAGTCCTCGGTTGATAAAGGAGAAGATATCGGCGTCTTGTGGGGAAACTCATCTATCTTTCTCATACAAGGCGGACATCGGCTTCTCTGTTAGTATGGTAGAGTCGATTCATAGATAATCAATAGAAAAAACACATGTTCTTCGTGACCCGGAATATTGAGGTACCTCAAAATGACACCCGGGAAAGGGTCTTCTTCGAAGAACAACAAAGAAAGGGTGAGATTTTTCGGATCTGGTGGAGTATGTTCGTGGTGTCGGAGATCAGCTTTCCCCGGCTATTTTTTCGTTTGTTTGGGGAATTTGGTTATGGCGAAGCAGAAAACAATCGGTGGTAGCCCGTAGCGGTCTTGAGCGGGGAATTCCGTGCTATGGCACAGGTATGCGAGGAATGCAGTTGGCGGTACATTAGAAAATTACGGGTTCGGTTGACATCCCATAGTGTTATCACTGCGACAATAAGCGTATCGGTATCGCTAAGTCGGTTCATCATGATCGAACTAAAGCACGTGGAGATAGATCGACACTTTATCAAGAGAAAAAGATTGAAGAAAGAGGGTTTTTCAAAGTCGGCTTCACTCAGACAAAGCGTCAACGGTGACATTCTCCGCAGCTCTTGCTCGAGTTAACCACGAAGATCTGACGAAAAAACTTGGAATGATCAACATCTACAATACGGCTTGAGGGGGAGTGTTGAAAATCAAGCCCACGTCGCCTCATGCTTGTGCATGTTTCTCTCCATATTTAGCATTCCTTTTTTCCTTTTTTAACTTTCCTGAATTAATGCGATACCATCTATATGATTACGAATCCGACAAGGTGGACGATTGGTTTAATTCACTTTCCTTGTAAGAAATTTTGTGGAATGTTGTCACTTTCGAGAATTATCTCAAATGTAAACTATTTGACCTATTTTCTTTCATTACAAAAATAAGAAATTGAGACTAGATTCTCACAGAGTTTTGCCTTGAATTCTTGAGGAATTGTTTGAAGCTCATGAACAAGGATGGAATAAAACACATAATGAGTTTGGCTTATCATCCTCAAACAAATGGGCAAGCTGAAATTTCCAACAAGGAGATAAAGAAAATTCTTGAAAAGACTGTGAGTTCCAGCATAAGAGATTGGTCTTTAAAGCTTGATGATGCGTGTGGGCTACGAGGACTCATGTAAAACTCCCGTTGAATGTCCCATCTGAAATTGTCTTTGGTAAACCTTGTCACCTACCTCTTGAATTAGAATACAAAGCTATGTGGGCCATCAAGAAGTTGAATTTTGACTTCAAAGCTGCTAAGGAAGAAAGACTACTCCAGCTGAATGAATTGGAAGAGCTGAGAAATGAAGCTTATGATAATGCTAAAATTCTGAGGACAAGACAAAGAAATGACATGATCAAAAGATTTTGGGGAGAATTCAAGGCAGAGATAAGATCACAATTATTTAACTCGAGACTAAAGCTTTTTCTAGGAAGCTGAGGAAACCAAAATGGGGTGTACACATTTGATGATGGCAATTACACCCTTTGGGACGTGACATTGAGAAGCCCGATAATGGAAGAATTTAAAGTAAATGGTCAGCGATTAAAGCAATATCTTGGAAGAAATATGATTAATTCCTAGTTCTGAAGTGGAAGAAAATTGCTGAAACAAGAAATCCATAGCAGCAAGTCAAGGACTCAAAACTGAGCAGCTTTGTGGGAGGCAACCCAATGATTTTTTCATTTTATTTTTGGCATTTGACTTTTATTTTTACTATTTTAGTTTGATCTTATTTGTTTGGAATGAGTTCAAGTAGCTAATTTTGAATTCTTTTGCTTTCCTTTAGGTTTAAACTCTATTTTATTTTGTGTGTTGTTTGAATTTCAGGTTAATGAAGCTGCAAGAGAAAAATGGAAGGATATAAGGATTTCTCAGATAGAATACAGCGATGAACTACGAGGGAAGTACCATACTCTACATTTAATATTAATTTGTTTTAGGAGAATGAAAGATTGAAGTTTGGGGAAATTTTATTTTATTTTTATTCAATATTGAATCTGATTGCTTCATGAGTTGATTTGTTGAATATTTGAATGATGAAGGTTGATTGTTTTTGTTTGTTTGAATTGGGTTTTTCGATTCAGTCTTGTATGAATTTGAACTGTTCCTGAAGACCATAAAATTTCTCATGTCGTGACATACTTTAGAGGTCATGACCCTGTTTTGAATGGAAAACAAGAGAATAAGAAATATCAGGTCGCGACACCAATTTGTTAGTCATGACCACATTTTAAGTCGCGACAAAACTTAGGTAGGTCACGATCAGAATTGTCTAAAATGCAATAAATTGAGGTTTTGAACCTTCTAATTTGGGCGTCGCAACTTTAATTGGGACATTAAGTGTTAGCAATTGGTGTTGTAGCGTAGGCCTTAATGTCGCGACATCCCATAAGACAATGATGACCTTGAGCCCATTAGTCGTAAAAGCGAGCCGAATAGCCAATTTTCTCGAAACTCCAATCCGATTCTCATCTTCCTGACTTTCCACTTTCTTTTCTCTCTTCGACTACCAAAACCCTAAAACCAGAGCCAATTCCTAATTCTCACCCATGGTAGATAACCAAATCCCTATTCCGGACCTAAACATAATAATTGACGAACTCATGAGTGAACATCGTCAAGGAGTAGAGGAGGTTCACTTGGAACGCCTCGGCAAAGGCTGATATGAATGCGAGAACCGGAAACCTGGCAAAAATGAGGAACCGGTTGGGAAGAAAAGGAGAGGAAAAGACAGGAGGGTCACAGAACAAGCGAAGAGGAGGATCGAGAAAGAAACAAAAGACTTTGTCTCAGCAGAAGCTAAGGATATATGGACTAAGGTGCTGGCTGACAAGGGTTTCATTTGCGAAAGAGGTTTTAGGAAGCTAATATCTCCTTTTTCAGAATAATAGAGAAGAGAGGTTGGGAGAGCTTTTGTGCACACACAATGCCTGGATTCTCTGATCTGGCCAGGGAATTCTACGCAAACATGGTGGGGATGAGAGAGGACACTGTTTTCGTGCGAGGAGTCTGGGTACCCTTTGGGGATAAAAGAATCAATGAGATGTTCAAGCTAAAGGAACTCGAAGCCAGCATTCCCAAATTTAAGCGTATAGGCAGATCATAAGAAGATTATAAACTTACTGACTGCTGGGCGGGAAGTGGGAAGCCACAAAGAAGAACCCTCACTACGCTATCAACAGGGGAAACCCGCATGGAAACGCTAGGTTTGGTTCTACTTCTTATCTTGATGGTGCCGACTAAACATCTACATTGCAATGAGGGCGGGAAGCAATCATTCTATATGTCCTTTTGAAGGGCTATAAAATGAATGTTGGGCGTCTAATTAAGGGAGTGCGATCGAGGATACCACCTAAGCAGCGAGAAGAGGGTAATCCTCGCTGGCGACAATCGGCCAAACTATGCATTTTCGTTGGGGTGAGAGGATCATGGGATGAAGAAGAAACCTGCCCCAAGGTATCTCCTCTGACCCTTACTGGGGTGGTAAAGGGGCCTAGAAATAAAAAGCAACAAAGGATGGTGGAAGAAGAAGCAGAGCATGTTGAGGATAATGATCACAGAGAGATGGAAGCTATTCCAGAGCAAAATCCTCCAACTAAAGAAGAAGAGGCACATTTCAGAATGAGCCCATTGAGCCATTCCTATCCCTGATTTTGGAGAATTTCCACGACGTGAGCTCGAGAAGAGGAGAATGGAACAACGAGAGTCATGGAAATGCTAAGATCGATAAGAAGGAGACGAGGAAGAAAGGGGCTTGAGATGGGAGAAACAAAAGCAAATCAGAGAAGAATTTTTAGAAGCTGAATTCAGAAAGAAGGAACAATTATTTGAGCAGACTCTAAGACAGAGAGAGGAAGAATGGAGAGAAAAGATGAAAAGAAAAGAAAAAGAAATGGGAGAAAAGATGAAAGCCAATTTGGAAGCCTTCTACAACAACCAGTTTAGAAGAGATGAAGAAGTGCTTACCATTCTGAAGAAAAGAAAGGCGAGATGGAGGTAACATGCTAAGATTAAGCCTTCAAGTACCTGTATAGGCCCAATTCAAGGAGTTTGGGAAATTGATGAAGGGACCAGAGATAAGAGCTGAAGACAATGATGTTTATAGAAGAAAAATCTTGCATGAAAGTTTGGAATTTGATCGACAAAATTTATCGAGACATCTTTGGGTTGTATTTCTGAGCTTGAAAAAATAGTGAATCAGATGGGCTCGAAACAAGACATCTTAATCAGATTTGTGGTTTAACAAATGATTTAATCTCCACTAACAAGGTAGACCACACCACCCAAAACGGACCCGGATATGACCTTTTCCCAGTTTTCCCATTGCTTAGCAAGCACGACTTAGATCCTCCCAACATCATACCCAAAAGCTTTTATAAGAAAATGGAGGAGTGAGAAAGCACAATTATACTTTTCTTTTCCTAAACTGCACTTCTTCATCATCATGAATATAAATTCAAAAAGGTTCATTGAAAATGTCTTATGATGTGTTCTTTTGAATTAATGAATTGTGTTATTGCTTTCAATAAGTTTGTAATCATAACTTACCATTGGTGTCTTGATTGGACTCGATTATTTGAATAAGTAATTTGTTTGGATGCATGGATACGATTAAAGTGGTGTGTTGTTTGTGTCATTCATTATTTGTGCGCAAGAAATGACGATGTATTCGAAGCCTTACTAGTCTGATGACCTGATGACCCTTGTTTAAATCGAAACAACATTATAAGAGAAATAAGAGTAGGAACTAGTGAATTGAAATAAGAAGTTGCAGTTTTAGTTTAAATCAGGATTAAATTGCAGAAGTTGGAAAAAGTACACAATTGAAAGAACAAATAAGATGACTGAAGCTGTGTGTATAGACAATAAGTCAATACAAATCTTAGAAAAACAATGCACATGGTCAAGAAAATTCTTAAAACTTTAAGAGGAATTAGGAACATCTTACAGGGTGTGATTCGTAAAGATCTGGTCGCATAAGCTTGTTAGATTATTGGTCGAAATCTAGGTAAAACAACTAACAAGTGATGAGGCCATCTTTGGAAGTTCAGGAACCTTGCAACCTACCCTCATTATGTAAAGGCATACACTCTAGCTCCGTGTTTTATAGAGATTAGGCCCGGCCGGGAGAAATGAACCTTAGGCCGTCGGAGCTCGGCCTTTAGGCCGGATTGGCGGGATTAACTGGCCGGGTGGGCCGGGCTAAGGCCACAGGCCCGTGGCTCGACCCATGACCCAAGCCCATCCTCTCCCCCCTCTCTTCTCATTTGATCCACACCCACCCAATTTTCTCACATTCTTTAATACTTCATTTTCTTCCATTGTTCTTCATAACTGTATTACATATTGATATTATTGGTGGTGTGAAGTACAAATCAAGCATTGGTGACTCAATAATTCAGTTTTAAGGAATTCGGCTTCAATCCTTCAATTGAGTAATATTTCTCACCTTTACTTTTCTTTATTTATTTATTACATTTTATTTTGATTTTTTTAGTATAATATTTTATTAATAATTTTAATATGGATAGATGCATGTGCATCTTCTTACAGTCCATGTAAATCATCAAGCAAAAATTTAGTTCAAATATATGGAATTTTTGATAGAATGAAATAATTTTTAGAAAATAATAAAAAGAAATAAAAAAGCAAAATGTAAAATTTGTAGCAAACTTCTTAGTAGTGGATCAAATTCGAGCACAAGTCATCTAAACGAGACATAATGAAGCAGTGTAAAAAGCTAAGCATAATGTAGATATTAAAGTATATGCAATTAGGTAAAGATGAATGCAGAAATTTTAAAAAAAATTCTTATGATGAGTCTTCGTGTCGTGAAGGAATGATTGATTACATAATAAGATCTGAACAACCTTTTAATATGATGGAAACTCATGAATATTCAGAAACAATTCAAACATTGATTAATCTTCAATTCAAAGGTTGATTAGGAAATATTGTTAAAGAGGGTATTATAGAAAAAGAATTTCCAAACAAAAGAGAAAATTTTAAAAAATATTTTTCAAATTTTGAAGGAAAAATTTAATTCTTTATCTTATATTTGGACATCTTTAATGCGTAGGAGCTTTTATGTGCACTTTCATTATATAGATAGTGAATGGATGTTAAATAAAGAATAATTTCATTTAAAACAATAAATACTGTAGTGGTAAAAATATAAACTATAATAAATGATGAAATTATAGATTTAGGTATTAAATGATAAAATATTTACAATAACATTGAATGATACTTCTAATAATAATGATGCAGCAATATAAAGATTAAAAAGATTTTTGGCAAATAAAGAGGATCATGCAAAATTATTTCACGATGCGTTATTATGCACATATTTTAAATTTAATTGTAAAAGATGGATTAAAACAAGTTATTGGTATTAGAAAAATTAGAGACATTGCATATAATAATTGTTCCCAAGCAAAACATGAATTATTTTTTTATTGTTGCAAAATTGCAAATATGAAAAAAAATATATAAGTTTAGATATACCAATTAGATTGAATTCTACTTATAAGATTTTACAAAATATTACAAAATATAAAAAGGTAATACAATTATACGAAATGCAACTATTTAATAATAATAGTGATGTAGATGTTGATGTATTAAATGATTATGATTGGCACATTGCGGACCTTTTACGAGATCTTTTTGAAATTTTTGATGCTTCAACAAATATTTTTTGTAATGTGTATTATCAACTTCACATCGGGTCATTATGTAATACTTCAGTATTTATATGGTACTCTGAAATTATTTAAGTTATGAAATTTTTAATGATACAATTTTGCAATGATAGAAAAGATTAAAAATATTTGGGAGAAACCACCTTTGTTTTATTATATTGGTTTAATTTATTGGACCCTAAATTAAAATTTGATGCTCTAGATGAATGGTTGCAAGTTATTTACAATGAAGATCAAATAAAAATTGAAGAAATTAAAAATGAAGTAAATTCGTTATTATATATTTTATATAATATTTATAAAGAAAAATATGGAAATGATATTAGTTTGATAAAATCATCATCCACGACTAGCTCCACATCTTTTCATAAAAGCCATTTAGAAATGTTTAAAAGTAGAAAAAATACAACTAGTTCTCCAAATAATACAATCGATAGATAGATATCTTAGTGTAGAAACAATTAGCATTTGAAGGCAAGGAAGATTTGAAATTTTAGAATAGTGGAAAAACAACAAATAAAATACCATGTATTTATCTATTGTGCCGTGATGTATTAACCGTGCACATTAGTACGATGCATGAAATGCTTTTAGTGCGGGTGGAAGAGTGGTTAGCAAGCGATGTAATTTATCTGAAACAATCGGAAAGCGATGGTATGTTTAAAGGTGGAATTTAGCGGACAAGAGATTGCATAATCATGTTCGAAGGTACACTTGCAGTAAGTGTCTGAGAGAACTTAAATTTATCAAACATGGATAGTCCATGATAATTCCCCGTCAGCAGAAAATAGTAATTAAAATATTTCGTTAAATGTATATTGTATTTTTATTTTCTTATGGTTGAAAAATACAAATGATTGACAAATAAGTAGGTGTCGACCTAGTTGGGATGTACTTATTTATAGTGATGTAAACTTTTCACTTTTGTTTCAATCTGATATATTAAAGTGAATAAAATTTTTAAATGATATTTTTATTTTGAACAGCTTACTTTTTTTATTTTTTATTTAACTTTTGAATACAATTTAAATAAAAAACCTAACTACCTAAGTGGAGGGGTCGGGCTTTTAGGCGGGCCTCTTGATGGGTTTTTTGGGCGAGCCTCTAGACGGGCCTAAAAGCCCATGAATCGAGCCTACCCGTTGGGCCGGGCCGAGCCTAAAATCAAGCCCGCGGCCCGGCCTTTCTTAAAATGGGCTTGGCGAATGGCACTTCGGGCTAGTAGAGCTTTAGGCTAGTCGGGCGGGTCGGATCGACGGGCCTCGGGTTGCGACTTTTGGAGATCCCGATCTTTGACCTTGAAAATGCTAATTTCTTCAAATAAGCAGTATTTAGAGCACGAAATCCTCCTTACAATCCTACGTGAAATTTAGGTGCTTTCGATTTTCGAATAAGGATATTTCTTTGTGCAAAAGAAACAAGTTTGAGATATAATTTTTTTGAATTACAAGGATGGATGAAAAAAAATAAATTGAAGAACTAGAGATAAAGGAGAAAAAGTTGAAAAATGAAGAAGTTTTTTCTTGTGACCTATCTCTCTTGAACAATTAAGCTCGAAAAGGGGGTGTTTGGCGCTGGTACCTAATGCCAACCGGTATGGGGTACTAGCCCAAAGTTCTCTACAGTGATAGAAGCCTAAGAAGACAAAACATTGCACTATTCGATTCTTTGAAAATAAAAAGGAGTTCCGAGTAAAAGGCGAGGCGTATTAAGTTGAGGTGGCAGCGAAGGAGCCTGACATCGAAGATGAATAAGCCTTAGTCGGGAGTTTACATTACAAGGAAAGAAAATGATGAAAGATGAAGGCCATTATACAGAAAGAAAGAATTGAATCTGGGTAATTTGCAGCCTAAAATTTTCCAATTCCAATTGTCCCTTTAATTACAGCTAACATTATAAACTGGAGCTATTTGATCTTGAAGGTTGAATTTACCTATTAGTGGAGATCAATGAAAAACAAGCTAGTGGGACTTTTCACTAATGTTCTAAGGAGATGCGAGAGAAGATTAACTAATTCGACAAAAGATGAAAGAAAAGAAGACCTACACACTCACAGAACAAGATTTATTGACTGAATTGTTTCATTTGGAACTTCATCGGTTATTTGTGACTAAAGGTTTGAAACCATTCCTTTTCGATTGGCGAAGTTTGAAATAAATTTGCAATTTCCTTTCAAGTCAAATGGTGGAATAAAGAAAGATTGTGCTGTAGAACTACTAAAAATGTCCTTAATAAAGTCGATTGTTTGAGAGACGAACAAATCTTTCTTTTCTTTGCTTGGGGACAAGCAAAATTTTAAGTTTGGAGGAATTTGATGAGTAAAAAATTCATTGAATTTTTAGTCCATTTTTCTGATTTTTCTTACAATATAATTGCCTATTTTTATGTAGAAATATGTGTTATTTACCAAATTTATATTTTGCAGAAATTTAAAGCAGAAATGAAAATTCCAACAAAAATAAGAAGTGAAAACAGATCAAGAAGAGCCCGGTGGTCGCGGCGAGAGAATACGAGTCATGACTAGAAGTGATGGCAAGCCAAATAAAAGTTGTTAAACGAAGAACACTTCTTGAGACCAAGATAGGACTTCCAAAGATCTGTGTGTGGGCCGTTTGGGAGTCACGACACGAAAGAAGATATTGTTGGTCGCAACGGAGAAATAATGTCGCGACCAGAAAGTAAGGCTGAATGGACTTGCAATGTCACTGGTAATTGCGGGAGTTTGCGACAAGATATGGATTGGAGACTCTGTCAGTCGTGAGCCTGGAATTCATGTCGCGACAATAAGAATGAGTTGTACAATTAAAAATGTTGTGACTAAGAAGTGAGGTTGCGATAGGAGGGGCAGAATTGAAGTCGATACATACTTTAAGGTCGCGACATAAATTTCAGCAAGGAAGGAAACGATTACGTCGCGACCTAAATCCCATGTCGCGACAAGACAATGAAAAGGCAAACAATTTTAAGTCGCAACATGAGAAGGGGAGCTGTGACCAAGGATCAGTGGCTAACAACATAAATGAGGTCGCGACATATAATGCAGTAGAAAACAATACAGCCAGGTCGCGACATGGAACTGAAGTCATGACATAGAATTTATTGAAGGGTCAGAAAAACATGGTCGCAACAAAGATCAACATAATTGGCAATAGGAACTGATGTTGCGAGCATCGTCAGTCATGACATATATTAAATATAGCGAAATAATTCGGTCGTGACCCGGAAATAGAAAAATTGAAGGAATAATGATCTTGAGAAATGAGGTTCTTATTTGGATAGGAAGGATCGTCGTGACATACTTTTGAGGTCGCGGCAAGAATTACGAGTGATTAAAGAAAATGCAGTGGTGACCTAATGTCCCACGTCATGATAAGAAAGCAAAGAAGACCTGGCGGTTTGAGTCCACGACTACTTGAAAACGAGACAATGGGGATGTCGCAACATGAAAGAGGATTGTGACGAGAGGCAAAGGATGACAAAAAGTAGTGAGAATTCGCGTGACATCGGTTGAGGTTGCGACGCAATTCCCCTAGAAACGAAAGGAGTCATGACCGGAGGTCATTGCTTACAACTAAATGGTCACGTGAAGAATTCATGTTCGCGACCTCTGTCGAAGAACAGCGAAGAAACGGATCTAGTCGAGCATCGGGTCGTAGTCGACAATTGTGAGAACAAGTGGAAAGAAGGTTGCAACCGGTTTTTACGAGGGGTCATGACGAGACTTAACTGAGCCAGGCCGGGATTTTGCGTCGCGACAAGCTTTTGAGCCATGACTGGCATTTAAAATAATACCATTGATTTTAGGAAAATCCTTTGGAACCTTGGAATTGGTTAATTTACGAAAGTTATAAATAGGCGTACCGCAGTTTTAGTAAGTTAGCTTTTCTTTTTGCCGAGACCGAGCAGGGAAAGAAAACTCCTTTGTATATTTTAGAATAAATTTTTTTTCTCTTCTCTTTTCTTTCTTTTATTGGATGGAACTGGTGTCTGTTTGAATGTTGTTGAAGGCTGGAAGCAATATTTCAATTTCTTTACAAGTCACTTTGAGTTTAATGAAGTCTGTTTAATTTGTTCTTGGGTTTATTGTAACTTCTGATGGGTATAATTCGATCGATGTCCATTGTATATTTGTCGATTTTCAAAGCGCGGCTTCCACTGGTTGAATTTCTTTGTTAGTTACTCGGCGCCCCAGCCCGACGTGGGGTGTCAAGCGTGTGACGCCGGGCCCGAGACTCTTTAACCTTTTCTTTATCGGAGGCGACACATGCACATTTCGTTCATTTGCCTGATTTACGTAATAACAAAAATTCTTTTACATATACCACATTATACATACCACCATAGTGGTATTCATGTTCTACCTGCGGGTCCGTTACTTCTCAATATCTAAGCTTATACCTATTCCAAAATCTGATTGCGGAGTAGTGCGGTGAGCACCTATCTACAGTGGCTGCTCTGTGATGTGGGATGCCACAAATGCTCCTATCCTTGTCTTATGTACGTACCTACACGAATTAAAGCCCATGCTAAACTGCAGCTTAGTGGGAAACATATACAGGGACGACCAATAACTATGATCGTCTCAACAAATACACTTATCTATCATGTGACGTTTGACATATAACCTTTCATATCATTTATTTCTTATTCTAGTACTTATCATTTGATCTATTATCTTTCTAATGGTTCATATTACATATCCTATTCTGTGCATGTCATAGTCGTATACATATATTACTTTCATGGTTATATACTATACCATTTGTTATGTTCTATTTTCATGTACTGTTATCATGTACTGTGTTCATATACTGTTTTCCTGTTATACTTTTCATATTACTTTCTCTTTTATGTATTGTACTTGTTCATATACTTTTAAATTATCTTGTCATGTAACTATACTATCTTGTATCATCTTATACTTTGCATTTTGTATTTCCTCGGCTATAGAAGTGGCATTCACGACATATTCGAGAGGGAACCTCGTCCTGTTTGTCATTCAGTAGCCATGTGATTTCACATTTAACTGTATGATTCACTTTGACTATAGAATTGACATTCACAACAGATTCGAGAGGGAATCTCGTCATATTTGTCATTCAGTAGTAATGTGCTTTCACATTTAATAGTATGAGTCACTTTAACTATAGAATTGACATTCACGACATATTCGAGAAGGAATCTCGTCCTGTTTTTCATTCAGTAGCAATGTGCTTTCACATTTAATAGTATGAGTCACTTTGACTATAAAATTGGCATTCAAGACAGATTCGAGAGGGAATCTCATCTTATTTGTCATTCAGTAGCAATGTGTTTTCACATTTAATAGTATGAGTCACTTTGACTATAGAATTGACATTCACGACATATTAGAGAGGGAATCTCGTCCCGTTTGTCATTCAGTAGCAATGTAATTTCACATTTAATAGTATGAATCACTTTGACTATAGAATTGACATTCACAGCTTGGTCGAGGAATCTCGTTCTATTGTCATTCGGTAGCAATGTAATTCGCATTTAATAGTATGATTCACTTTGACTATAGAATTGGCATTCATGGCCAGTTGAGAGGGAATCTCGTCTGTTGTCTCGTCGATAGCAATGTCATTTCATGTACTTGCCAATTTGTCATATACTTTCATCTATATTGCCTCCTATATTTTCATCTTGCTTAATTTCATACTATACTTTCCTATGATTTTCATATCACGGTGCTTTTCATATACATATCTATCATATACGTGTCATTGACACTTTACTTCTTATGCCAGTATACTTGTCATATTATCATCGCATAAAAATGCTATGCTTCTCATATTCGATAGCTTTAATGTGCATGTTTAGGTTTCCTGTCTGCAAATACCTTAGAAGCGGATACGGAAATAGGCGTATGTACTGAGTACTATCCTTGTGAGACGGTGATCTGTGTGTATACCGAAGGTATCATCAGCATGCGAGACAGTAACTTATGTCGCCATAATATGTGACCCAAATGGGCGTATATACCGAAGAGTATCATCGCATGCAGAGACAATGACCTATGTCGTGTAATAGTCCAAAACGGGATCTATGTCATCGACTTCGAAAACGGGACCTCGATATCTTGTAAGCTTCATTCTGCGTAGTTGTGTCCCTATAGGCATGCCTATCTATCCCTCTACCAGGTTCTAAGCAAACAATCCATGTGTATTTTAGGTTTATTATATATCTCAGATTTCCGAATAATTATGGTCATCCGGTAATCATATGCGATATGTACAATCATTTATTCGAATCTTTGCATTTTTCCTATTTCATTATATGCAGGAATAACTATGGTTATCATGTATGCTTATGAACTATTTACTATCATTCAAATATCAAGCTATATATGGATGAATTCTGGACTCAAAGGGCTTTCCATAGAGTCCAAGAACACCCAAAACAGAGTCCTAACGAAGGAGTTATGCAAATTGCAAGCCATGAAGAAATCAGCAACTTGCAGCACTTGCAGCAGCCACTAGTTTTTGTCATTTTTGGACTTATTATAAGCTCAATATTGTATCAATATATATATATATGTATGGATTCTAGACTCAAAGGGCTTTCCATAGAGTCAAGACACCCAAAACAGGTCTAAAAGGAAGTTATGCAATTTGCAAGCCATGGAAAATCGTGACTTGCAGCACTTGCAGCAGTAGCAGCAGCCACTGATTTTTGTAATTTTGGACTTATTATAAGCTCAATATTGTATCAAAATATATATGGATGGATTCTGGGCTCAAGGTCTTTCCATAGAGTCTAGAATACCCAAAACGGAGTCCCTAACGAAGGAGGTTATGCAATTGCAAGCCATGAAGAAATCAGCGACTTGGCACTTGTGATAGCAGCAGCCACTGGTTTTGTCATTTGGGGACATTATAAGCTCAATATTGTATCAATATATATATGGATGGATTCTATACTCAAAGGGCTTTCCATAGAGTCCAAGAACACCCAAAACGGAGTCCTAACGAAGGAGTTATGCAAATTTCAAGCCATGAAGAAATCAGCAACTTGCAGCACTTGCAGCAGCCACTGGTTTTTGTCATTTTCGGACTTATTATAAGCTCAAGATTGTATCAATCTATATATGGATGGATTTTAGACTCAAAGGGCTTTCCATAGAGTCTAAGAACACCCAAAACGGAGTTTGGACGAAGGAGTTATAAGCCGTCAGGGTGGAAGTTTGAAAGTGTGCGAGGAACACCTGATTCCGTGGGAAACCTGTGACCATTGTGCAGGGATGCGGGAACTCTGCAGTGCATGGAAACCCACGCAATTGCGTACCCGAGGGTTTCAAATTTAAGACCAGCCACTCAATAGCGTGGCTTCCACGCACCGGCGTGCCAGAGAGCTCCTTGGTAACTCCGGTACACGCCAATTTTTGACCCGAAACCATCCCGAAACAGCCCTTGTCCACCGGCCACAATATCCTTCAGTTGAGTACAAACACAGCACAAAACATTCCAAAAACAAGATATAAAACCATCCTACAATCACTCCGATCACCCCAAAAGTGAGACAAAGCCCAAAATTCAAAATCCATACAAATTCTACACAAACCTTAGTAAGTTCCATACTAAAGTCTAACAAAGTCCATACATGTAACTATTTTCCTATCATTTGTTCATTTCTAGCATGTGTTGTCTAATCGTATACTTCCTAATCTCATGTATTTCTATCATATATTCATTTCATATATTCCTATATTCGTATTATTCATCTATTCATATCATATCATATATTCATATATATTCTTATTCTTTATCTATTATATCCTTGTCCTGATTCAGGCTACTTTCATAATCCGGTCCAAAATTTTCAATATTTGGTCAAAATCTTGGGACTAAATCCTGCAACCTATTAGGCCTCGAAAACAACCTATGCCATTACATGACTTTTTATTCCAAGTAGGGAAAATTCCTTACCTCATGGAGTTTGATGAAAGTCCAAGATTTTGGTACTCACGCATAGCTCGAGATGTGGATCCGCTACTTGGTCCAGCCAATTCGGCCAGATCGGAAACGTCGTAGATCGAGAAAATGCAAAACTTAAGTTTTCGAACTTTTACTTGAATTGTCGGCGAAATCCTGTGTTTTTGGTACTCGCGAGTAACCCTCGTCGAGTAGATGAACTCGTTCTTGGTCAGACCAATTATTGATTGAGGCTTCACATTATATCGAATAAAGAAGAGAAGAAAATAAAAAAAATAAAACTCTCTCACGCTCATCTCTCTGCTCGGCCACTACCAAAATCTGTTCCTCCCTACTACATATATATATATATATATATATATATATATATATATATATATATATATATATATATATATAAAGCAAGGTGGGGCAGCGCGTATCCCCCTTGTCCATCTCAGCCCGTTTCAACCCCGAAACAATTTATTTCACCTCGGTTCAATTTTCAATAATCTTAAATAAAATTAACAATAATGTCAATTTTTTTGGAATTTTTCTAAAATCCCGTTTTGAGATTCATCAAACGGGTTGCTGAAATTAGTAGAAAATTGAGCTATCTCGAATCGACCAAAGTCGACTATCTTAGGTCGATGATCGACATGATAGCTAGATTGCGAGGCGATTCAACGGTGATGTCTGTTTTAATCATCAGAGATCTAGAAATTTTAAATAATTTTCTAAGCGACAAAATACCGTTTTGCCATTTTCTGCAAAAATGTCATTTTTTGACGAATACAATTTTAACTTATTTTTATACCCTAAGCATGTTATAAAACCGCTAGAGTATATTTTGAGGTGTTACGATTCTGATCTCTCTGCATAAGTGAAAGTACCTAGAATTTGGGGAGGATTTATTTGATTGATGTGTTTTCCATGAAATTGTTCCCAATGGTAGTTTCGAATACCCTTCCAAGAATTGTAGCCTGGTATAATTTCCAGAAGGCCCTTTGAGTGACACAAAGATGGAGATTCCTAAGAGTTAGGAACATTCTAATTGTGGGTATGTTGGACCATTATTGAAGAACTACTAAGCTCTGAGAGTTCACTTAGATAAATTCTCAATTCACTCATAATTGATGTTGGAGGGGATTATTTATCAATTTAAATTGTCAGAGATTTCACCTTAATCTATTGGAAGGATCCTAACCCTGTGTTAGCTGAGATCTAATCAAGGGAAGGGAAGTATTCATTAGATTTAAAGGATAAGTCATCAATTAAGTTGTAGAAGTCTTGCAACAACCCTGATTTGGGAAGTAAGAAATCAGTAGTCTCAAGAAATGGGTATGAAGTATTGAAAAAGAAAAATACCTAAATCTTGTAAAGAATATGTTGAATACAAGTAACTGATTAAACCCCTGTCTTCGAGAGAAATAGGGATATTTAATTGGTGAATAAAAGGAGAAATCAACTTGCAATATCAGGCATCTTTGTAGTGAGATCGAATTGGGGTAGAGGAGTTTTAAATGGGATCTGTCACGAAATTATTTGTTTCACAGTATTTCCTTATTAGTGTTTATTTTCACGGATAAGCGGTGGAGTCAGTGATCTGGGTGTATAAATAGTTCATTAGCTAATTTTTTATTGTCCAAAGTTGTCTATGTTATCTTTAAGACAATTATCCTTTAATCTTTAGTTGATAAACTTTATCATTGAGGTTCGGATAGTATGGATCTTGAGTAGTTGGGGTAGTTGATTTTGAGAATCAAGTCGATCTACGTAGGAATGATATCTAGACTTACATCCATTTTTTTTTTACTACTTGTATGACCTGTGCACTTGCAGTGTCATAGACTAAACCTATTCATAATTCCAGAACATTAAACCAGTTTTATTCATTTAAAGAAACTCAGTCGATTTGTGAGGCCTGAAAGTTGTAAAACTCTTGTAGAGGTGTTAAATTGAGAGGTTTAGTCTATATAACAAAAGGCAAACAATAACAAATATTTTCACCTACATAATTTAAATGCACTGTAAAGGGATGTCATATTAAAAAAACACTATAAACACAATATAATAGTCAACAAAATTATTCAATGTAAGCTCATTATCTCTCCATTTTCTTACGAAAATTTGCATAACCACGATCTTTCTAATCTTTGTTTCTCTCGTATCGTTATCTCCCATACACAGTGAGGACAAGGTCATGTATAAAACGGTGCAAAATATTCTTCCAACAAGATATGGTCATGGAAAAATATCTACAAATATAATTTAGAATGAAATGTAATTAATACATGATAACCCTTTATTGAAAATAATAATTTCACATATAAATTGAAGGTCATTACCATAAAAAACAATATGCAACCCGATAGGCCACTTTGTTTGTTGCTCTTAAACTCTTCAATCTAAGATTATGCAGATAAGACCATACGAGTTACGCGATTCATCTTCTTTATCGTAGCAATGTCTTCCAAAATATGTAGAAATAAACGTCTAACAAAAAGTTTCATTGTTGGGCATAGTAACACACCCAATACAAATAATACAAAACGAATCTTAAATTCATCCCTTCTCGTCTTCTAACATACATAGTAATAGTTGCCCTTTTTATCACAATAGTTATTACACAACTCATGCTTACTACTAAATTCTTCGTTCAAATCGATTTTCAATCCTTTTTCCTTCAATCTCTTAATGAATTCTACATCATTGGCCGATATTTTTATAGAACTATTATATAATTCTAATGTATAAGAAGTAGGGTAATTGTTTACTAACCAAAAGACTATAGCCCATGATCAATTTTAATTTTCATCGAAATTGCAAAATAACATCTATCTTCTATAACTGCCTTTTGTTTAGGTTGTAGGCTTGCACTATTCTAATCACTCGCTCCAGTGAGCATCGTGTGTGGAGATATACCTAAATATATGTACAAACATCACAAACATTTATAAATTAATACTTGGTTGATTATATAAGCAACACACCATTCTAAAATATAATTTGTAGAATAAGCACAATTAAATGTTTACCTTTGAACCTGCACCCTTTTTAACTAAATATTCTTTGGAAATTTCCTTTGACTTTATCATAAAACTTTGTTTATTGACTTTCAGAAGAACGTTCCACTTTGCTTGATGCCCTCAACTACATTTATGCATGCTACTTAGTTAAAATTTTAAATTTACAAATGACTTATACTACTAAAATAATATATTAATCCTTACATCATCATTAATCTTCACTTCTTTATCATCCTCTTTAATTGTCCCCAATTGATAATTGCTACACAATTATTTCAAACAAATATATGTATCATAATAATATAAAACAATTAACTATTACTATACAAATTTTAATTTTTCAATTGTGTCTTACTAAAAATGTCTCCATGGTCCAATAGGCCTTTTAGGATTAGTGGGAAGTTCATTACCACCATGTTGGTTCCTTAAAAAATAAATCACAACATTAAGATTAGTTGATAACATCAATACATAAAATATAAATTAAAATAACTGATCTATTTTTTTTAAAACATTTATACTAAATGTCGAAATTAAACCCAACTCAAATCAAAATTTTCATTTCCTCCACAATACTCACATTTTAATCAAACCAACGGTTGAACTAAGGGTCGAACCACGGCTAAACCACCTCCCAAAAAAAAACCAAAAACTAAACCTAGGGCTTTGATGACCACATCCTTGGAAATATAACATAAAATAACCAAGATTTGAACCAAGGACCGACCACCTCCACCAATGAACCGTGCGGGATGAAGAAATAAAAAAATGAACCAAAATCTGAAGTCGAATATGAACTGGAACCGAAAATGAACTGCAATGGGAGAAATATGAAGAAGAAATGGACTAGAATGGGTGACCAAGGACCTACTACCTCCACCAATGGGAGAAGAAACCAAAAATGAACCAAAATCTGAAACCAAAGATGAACCGAAATGGGAGAAGTCCGAAAAGGCAATGGACCACAAGAATGGGATGAAAGAGACAAGAGGAAGAAAAGCAAAGAAATGGAAGCCAAAAGAGAAATGGAGCCAAAGCCACAGAGTTGATAGCTCAGTACGGTATGGTATGGGAGAACTGGGACAGCTCATTGGTTTCTTAGTTTTCCTATTTTCGGCATCAATGGTGAGGATTAATCCTCCTTCATCCAATGACCAGAATGTGGCCTCTGTATGGTATCGAGCTTTGATAGCTCGGTACTGTAGAAATTTCCTAAAACCCAAATATTAAAAGAAGAAAGAAAGGGACACTATATATAAAAAATAAATGAAGAACATTGATATGACACCAAAAAAAATAAAAAGAAAAAGAAAAAACTATAAGAGAGAAAAAAGAAAAGGACATGGCCGAAGAAAAAAAAACAAAAACAAAAGGACACGACATAAGTACTAGATTAAAAATTGGGCCTCCTTGTTCATATATGTATCATTCATGCAATAATTCAAAGTTGTATATCCCACATGTTGTTACCTTGATCTTCGGAACCTCCGAGCATCAACGGTGTAATGTGAACCTGCCAAAAAAGGTGACCCGACGACGGTGTGTCAGCCACCTCTCCTATGATTAAGTCAGCGAAAAACGGAGAAGAAGAAGTAGAGAGTTTTAGCACAATTTGAATGCCCTTACCTCGTGGGAGATCTCCCCGATTTATAGGGCGTGGTTCACCAATCTTCCCTTAATTTTAGGAATAAAATCTCTTAATTTTAGGGATAAAATATGTTCTTTCTTATCAAGGATTAATATTTTGAAAAATAAGGGATTTGGAAACTAGGAAACCCACTGATAAATATCTCTTTTGCATATTTGTCGCTTTCGTATGTTTATCGGTAATGAACTTCCCATACGTGGTAGGGTGGCCGGTTGGGGGACTTGAAATCCTAGATGGACCGCCATGAAGTGAGTCTCTAATAGGACACTCTGGCTTTCTCATATGAGATTTAAGACTCTTTCATTGGTTAGTTCCCGCCTGGTTTTAATATAGTAAGTGGGCCTAAGCCGTTTCATGATACGGGCTAAGCGGGTCTTGGGCCCATCGAGTAATGAGTCTAGGTCTAAAGACCATGGTACTCACAATGCCCCCCTTTTCCTTTTTGAAGGTTTGTGCTTTTTCAGTCAAGGAAAGTACGGTATTTCTAAACTTTAAGTGTGGAAAGTTGAAAAGACTGGGAGAATCAATGCTTACATTGACCAAGTCATAAGGTGAAGTGCGTTTGGATATAAAGTGTGTGGGTAGTGCACGTTTCCCAACATGTCTGCTAGGCATGATGTTCTGATCGCACATTTAATGCGCCCGTTGATGTTTTTCCCCTATATATAGGGGTTGGGCTCCGAGGCTTTTCCTTTTTACGATTTTGCAAAGCTCTTTACCTAGCCTAGTCGTTGTTATGTCTGTAAGGACTTGGTCCTTCAGACAAGTTCCTACCACCATCAGATTGGAGGTGTTAGACGGAACAGCTACTTCGACCATAGGAGCAACAGATAATGTTTTTTTATTGTACCCGAGAGCAGTTTGCTGATGGACTTTGCCTCCCCATCCCTTCTTTAGTGAAGCAGTTTCTATACTTTATAGGGCACCTCCTGCACTCATACATCCAAATGTCTTTCGGATTCTAATGGGATGCAATGTGCTAAACTCTCTCTATCAGTTGGATATTTCGCTGGTAGACATTTGTTTTATTTACACTTTGAAGCTTGGGATTAGGGGCCTCCTATCTACGTCAGCCCACAGCCCCCGACTGCAATTTGTAACTGGTCTTTTGGACTCTCCTAAGATTGAAGCGAAATGGGTTATCTTGGTCAAAGGTCCGTGGTACGAGACACTAGGCTCTCCAAGGCTTCCCTTTTATCTGAACCAATCTCTGTCGTTCCTAGGTTTTTTTCAGCTTGGTGGGGGCTTGTACTCCCCTAGGTTGTTTGTGTTTTGACATTCGCCTCTTCTCCGAAATTTTTATGTTTTGACATGCCCTTCCTTTCTGAAATTTTTGCAGATAGGCGCAGGCGCGACCGACTGGTTAACTAGGTGGAGAAGGCCAGTCTTGAGCACATCAAATGGCTTTTAGAGATCACCGAGGGGGAGCGCAACCACGAGCTCCTCTTATCTATGAAGAACTTGCGGGAATTAGGCGCCAGCCCTTCCCTTACATAGTCCCTGTCATTCCCCGCCCGTTGCCAGCAAAGCTTATTAGGGGCAAACATTTCGTTCTTGCTGACCTTTTTAAGTAGATCCCGGGTATCTCTTCTCAAGCGAGGTTCATTCAGGAGCAAGTGCTTCAAGCCGAGATCACTGAAGGAGCCTTTGATAGTTTTTTCCGGCCCGATCAATCACCCATGGCCGAATAAGATTCACAGCTTACCCCCTAGGTGGCAGAAAAAGAAGAGAAAGAAGGCAAAAAAGGTTGGACAGATCAAGGTTGCCTGCACTAGACTAGAAGGCTTTGTGGATTGGGTGGATCTAATCTCTAGTGAGTCGATTGAGGAGAGGGAAGACGATATGTCTAGCCTCGCTGCTAGATTTGTCGCGTGGATACCTTGAAGAGTACAGTGATCAAATAAATTAATCCATTTCTAAGGACCATCTGACAACTGACCAATCGGTGTTTGGTCGAGAAGGAGAGGGTTGAGGAGTCAGCGGTGATTACGTGAACTCTCCGGGAATGAGCCCCTAATGCTGCCGGCTTTGGAGGGTGCCATAGAGGTGTCTCAGAAAGGCTTGTGCATCGGCGAGGATGGGATTTCGGCGGGGGACTCCAGCGTTGATAAAGTTGTGGCGAGGATCCCTCACGTAGAGACAACCATTGTCTGCGTGCTCTTTGATCGCGGTTCAACCTCGCCCAATTGGTGGCCCCAGCGGTGAGGGGCCTTGATAGAAATTTGGTGTTGAACTCGTGGTGAGCCGATGAAGTCAGGATCACCCCCGACGGATGCGTGCGCCGGTCAGGATCTTGCCCGTTCGATCATCAACCCGGCTAGAGCCCCTTGTCGGAGGGGCGCAGCAGCGAGTATGCGCGAGCTTTACCCCACCAATCTTTGAATACCGGTGGTGGCTCTCTTTTAAGAGTATTTCATTCTTTTCCTATTGCCCAGATAAAAAGTCTGACGTGTGGCGGGGTGAGATGTATGTCGTAACCATGAAGCAGTAGGCGGGTGGTGGTATGGTCGAACTTCTGTCAGTTTGATTGTGAGTCATCTTGTGGTTTTTCTTCGCCGCCTTCCGTTCACATGCTATTATTGTTATCTGAAACATGGCATGCCAGCATAGGGAGCTTCATCTCCGATTGGATGATGCTGAGAAGCTACGACACTATGCTTAGTCTGTTGCCTTGACACGAGCCTTGGAAGATGGGCAAGCGAGGCCCGAGGTAGATCGAGCGCTAGGAGCGGAAGGCGATGAGGGCATAGGGGATCACGAATATGGAAAGAGAGGTGAAGCCAAAGGCGAAGCTCCTAGTATTGACGCTGCCGTTGCGGGTAACACGAAGCGGGACGAAGGAGGGATTTGGATCTAGGATTCGAGATGCCACAGGCTGCTTAGAAGAGACCCGGGCGCAATGTTGAGGTTGGTAGTTGCCTAGAGGATTGGGCAACATCTCTTTTGTTGGATATCGGGCGACTAAGGACGAAGTGTCTTCTCTCCAATCTCAGGTGGGCAAGGACAAAGAGGCCATGGAGGAAGACTACCAGAAGGCCTTGGAGTTGATCTTTACATACGGCTATGGATGTTGTATGCTCCAAACCTGACATCATGGGGCTAACCCGAGAGGTTCCGAGATGGCATGCTTGACTCCTCGACCCGCTTCCTCAGTTCTTCATAGACCCCGGGTGCCCACTGGCTCAGCACGTGAGGCCCACGACCATCGGCGGAGTAAAGCAAAATGGCAGAGAAGGCAAAGGATACAGAAAGGCGTGCTCCTGCTGAGTACTTTGAGAGAACATCTTAAGTTCTCCCCTCCCCCATTTTTGTTGTAATTGGCCTCGTTTGGCCGCCATAACTTATATGTATTTTTCTAACGCTATTGACTTATTTATGAAATATAATTTTTGGGTTTACTTATACTATTGATTCCTTTTATCTCACAACTCCCTTCCACGAATCTTGACTAGGATAGTTTCTTCAGGGATATCAATGTTAAGTTTTTTAGGAGCTAAAAGCTGGTATGGTTTGCACATGGGTCAGTAGGGAAGGCGCCATTTACGAGCCTTGACTGCAGCGAAAAGCTAATACCACTTGTGCGGCAAGCATGGCCTGATGGGCTAGAATTTTTAGACTTTGAAGTGTCGATAAATTTGGGAGCACATATGGTCTTTTGAAAGTGCGATGGTGAAAGCCACTTAAGTCTTTGAAAGTGCTTGACCAAGCTATGAGCCACATCTGGCCTTTTGAAAGTGCTAGCATGCTATGAGCCACATCTAGTATTTTGAAAGTGCAGTAAGCTACTCAAGCCACATCTGGGTCTTTAGAAAGTGCTTGACAGTATAAACCACATCTGGACTTTATTCTTGGGGACTTTTCAAGAATTAAAAGAAAAATGCTTTAAGGAAATTTAATTGATATCTATTTAAATAAAATTTTATTGATAATATTCCTAGAATTGGAAGAAAATGCTTTAAAGGAAACTTTATTGATAATGCCTTTAAAGAAAGTTTTTATTGATAATACCACTTAAGATGCATAACATCCCATATCCTAGGCACTAGCGTCCTGTCTAATTTATTTAAACTGTACGATTCGATTGCCCCCACTTTAATTATTGTGTATGGCCCTTCCCAATTGGGTTAGAACTTGCCGGTTGCTGGGTCAACTGTGTTTTCAAAGACCCTTCTTAAGACCAGGTCTCCAGCTCGGAATGCACGTGGCTTTACATGCCTGTTATATATGTTTGTCGTTCTTTTCCGACACGATGCCATACGTACAGCCACAGCTTCACGAAGTTTGTCTACCATATCTAAGTCTTTGCGATGACGAGTGGAGCTTCTCGGGGTTTCGTTCAAAGCGTGGGCACCGATTTCTGTAGGAATTGTGCCTCATTAGTAGGTGAGGGCGAGACGAGGATACTCAAGCCGGTTTTCGGTACAGTCGTTCTATAGGCTAAGAACTCTGACCTTTCGTCTACCAATTTTCTTTCAGTCGAATGTAGTCACTTTTTCAAAGCTGTCAAGAGAATTTTGTTAAATGCTTCCGCCCGACCATTACTCTACCAGTACTGTAGGGTTGAGTACAAGTTTATGATTTTCAACTCATCACATAAATTCTTGTATACTCTGCTATCAAACTGTGGCCCATTGACTGTTACAATTGACTGAAGTATCCTAAATCTACAGACTATATTCTTCCAAACAAATTGAACGACTTCTTTAACTTTGATGGAGGTGAGGCTCGGCTATCCGTTTCTTTGAAATAGTCGGTGGAAACGATAATAAATTTTCTAAGTTGGGGCGTGGCGATTACAACTATATCGATCCCAGGTGAGTGAAGGGCCAAGGGCTTGTGATAGTGGTTAGATCTTGAGCTAGCACCCTTGAGATGAGGGCTTATCGTTGGCAGCAATCGCACTTCTGACGTGCAGGAGCGCATGCGATCTCATGGTTGTGATAATAGCCTTGCATATGGGCCACTATGAGCGGATTACACACTTTAGATGGTTTTCCCATACTCCTTTGTGGAGTTCTACCAATATATACTACCCCTGCTAACTGGTGAGACACTTGAGATCTCTGACCCGTTTTAGAGAGTACATTTATATAATTGCCCATTCTGAAATCTAGCCTCTTCGATGCGAATCTTATAGGCTTGATCCTATTATCTAGCAATTCTCACGAGCTCGAAATAGCACTTATTAAGAGTCATCGAGAAGAACGGGCTTCTTACATTTTGTTTACAGTTCTAGTAATTGATGATGTCGGCTAGAGATAAACAGGGAGGACTATAGTTTCTTTTATTGGGAGGGATCATTTCACGCTGCAGTAGCCTTTCCTTTTCATTCGAATCCCTCAGGATATGCTCAGGCTTCTAAGCCTCAAACTCTCTAATCGTTGCTTGACCAGACTTGCATACCTAACCATACGCTGGTCTCGCGTTCCGTATTCTTCGTTTACCTATCCCACTACCAGTTGAGAGTCACTGCGTATGATGAATTTTTATGAGGATACAGACTTTGCAAGGTTGATTAGGCTGGGAAGCTTCATATCTGGTCTCGTTCTTAGGCCTTGGTTTAACCAGTATGGCTTGTTCTATCCTTTCCCTAGTTGGGGATTTTAGTTGCAAGCCGACTCTAGCTCCCATTTGGCGAGAAGCGCCGTCCACATTAAAGATTCACTAGCCAGCGTCATCCTGTTGCATATATGGTTGGGGAAGTTCTGCTAAAAAATCTGCCAATATTTGTGTCGCGCCCCCCTGACCTGACTCGACCCGACGGTTGGACCAAACCCGAGGACGCAGACCACTAAATCCATTCATTTGTAAAACACATTTCATATACTTATTTTCGATGGGATATTTAATATCCATTTAAATCATATTTATGTATGTATGAAAATATGATCTCGTTACTTATTCACGTTCATTAATATAAGAAATATGCATTGTATCTCTTTTAAAGGGCCTATAACTATACTTTAGTACAATATTTATATAGAACGACATTTCCATACCCTGTCCAAATCATTTACAAAATATTTATCAAAATTCACCTCTTATCTTTGAAAATCCATAATGTAAAGTACATTCCATGATAAAAAAAAAAATTAAAAATATAATCTTCTTATGAAGATCTTTACATCTTTTGATTTCAATGCAAAGTAGTCACATTATATCATGGAATGAAGTGTATGCATGAGGCGAGACATTTGCAGCGCTACGCACGGTCGACATTGACTCAGGGCTGCGGTCCTTGATCTTACCACTTATTCACTTTCATTAGCTAGCGTGCGATAAAGCGATAGGCTAAGCATTTTGTAACTAGTGGTTTTATGCATTTCTATCCTCATTTCAATCAAACACAAAATATGTATCTTTTTTAAAGCAACATTTTGGCACATTTTCAATGGTCAATGCAATAAACAATATATATGTTAATTTTTCATTCAAAACTCAAATTTTCACACATTTTCTTATAAGTTTGCCCTTAAATGAATTTAACCATGACTTTCGGTGCATAAGATAACGAAATCACCGGCATGGTCCCGTTGGGTTGTAGGCCGGTATTAAAACATTTAATAATACAATTCGGTCTCGCTGGGCTGCTGACTAGTTATTTACAAATTCATTTTATGTACACTACTGATACTGTCCCGCTAGGCTACAGATCGGTATGCCACTATAAATCATTTCATTTGTAGTACTGCTACATTGACCCTTATTGGTATACCAATATATCCTTAACTCGAATATGAAAGATAACATTCTCTTAAGGGCATTAATACTCAGTCATAATAAATTACAATATTGTATATACATATATTCCCCAATAAACACATTTTGACGCTCATGCAGGTTTCATGGCAATCCATTTGCAATCAATTTCCCAATCACTTAAGACAAATTTGTTTATGGTTAAAAACAAAGCACACATGCAGTTTTCCCATGTAAATCATTTCGATTTTTGACAAATCTAATACAAAGCTGCAATAAGAAAAGAAATGAGAAAGAAACGAGCCAAAAGGTTGTCATTTCGCCCGGCTCTATCCTTGGAATCCGTCTTACTCGGGTTTCTCGTCACCAACCCACCAGTCCATCCGCAAACAAAGAAAAACATCGGTCATGCATGCTAGTGTTTTTAGTTTATGGTTGATTTCTGCAAATACACCTTTACTTGTAAAATTTTCTGGGAACAAATGATCCATATTTTACCCAACTTCCTTCAAGTCCATTGTTCCTCTATAAATCTATTTTATTCAGAAATTGGAATCATCCAATTTAGCACACCGAAACTCAATATATGTTCTAAACAATCGAGACTACTCTATTTTCAAAACATAATCAAAATTTGCCCAAAAACAAAGCAACTTTGTAATTTTTGGGTCCCGATGGGATTAAATTTGAATACACTATTTCAAAGAAATTTGTTCTCCTAGAAGTCCCTAGTTTACCAGAAATTTAAATCACTCCAATTTGAATGATAATGGCCAAGTTATGGCCAAAACAAAAGTATGGGTTTTGGAAAATTTGTGATCTCCCTTAGAACTCCAACATTTCAACTTTATCTGAGAATTCCTCAGAAACCCGATCCTAATCAAAACAAAAATTTATGAACTCTAACTCAAACATATATATATACAAGTAGGGTTTTACCAAACCCAAACACAATCAAAGAGGAAGTTAGGGCTAGTTTACATACCTTAAATCCCTTGAAACTTCAAACCCTAGCTTTCTCCTTCACTTAGCTTGAATAAAAAACCTTGGAGAGCACAAAAGCCAACTAATCTCCCCTTCTCCTCCACTGGACATGCCCTAACTCTCCTCTTTGCCAAATGAGAAAACTTCTTCATTCTAAGACCAAATGTGGTCTTAACCCCCTTTTTTGTCTAAGGCCACATTTGGCTCTCATTTTTGCTTAAGTTTCCCCATTTTTGCATTTTAATCCTTAAACTCCCTCTACATTGACATTCGAGCTTATTACATTTATACTTTGGCATATACTCTTCTTCATTTATATTCTTTGGGTCCTCATTTTGACATTTTACCAATTTAACCTTGACTCTTGTATTAATTCCGGGTTTTATCATTTTTTTTTTTTTTTGTTCTTAGCAATATAATTTCCAGAAAAAATTACAAATTTAACTTATTTTATACCATAAACATATTATAAAACTGCTAGGTGTCAGGAGCTCGCACCCAGGTACGGGCAGAGCCAGGACTGAAGGCTGCGAGTCCGGGCGTGGTCCTCTCTTTACGAATCTAATACAATTCCTTTTCTCGATAAAAACACATTTCAGCTTCTCATATGTAAAGGATAATTATCCTTATGAAAATATATACATATATATCCACTGATTAACTTAAGGGGCCCATCATTTTGTTCTCAATACACATTTTCATTCAATATGGCATTATATGCCCATTTTCTCAATTTCCCACCTTTATACATTACGACATTATAAGCCGTTTTAAATATCAAAAACATTTACAAAAATTTATCGGATTTCAATTTTCACAACATAGTTTTAATACAAAAAGTATCAAAAAGCGATCATGGGGTTTCATGTATGCATGGTCGGAGCTTTACTTTTACTCTGTGCGGCTTTTAACGATGACTCTGCGGTTGCACAATCTTTGCCTTTGAACCTGTTCATTCAGTACCTAGGCGATGATAAAAACAACGTGCTAAGCATTTTTATGCTTAGTGGTTCTATACAATTCTCTCTTCATTTTATTTTAACACAAATCATAAGACTTTTCTAAATCAATGCTTTTGAACCTTATTGAATGATCAATGCAATACAATGCGTATATATATATATATTCTTTTCGTATACATTCATTTACAATTCATTGATCATTCCAAATATGCACTTTCATATGCAATAACTCATTCAAAACTCAAATCATGCATTTCACAATCTTCTTTATCATTTTCCTTAGCAATTGCTTGATATTTTTTTATCGTAGGATAACGGAATCATGACGCGGTCTGAGTGGAGCTGCGGGCCGGTATAAAGGTTTTATAACATGATGCGGTGTTGCTGAGGCTGGCGTAGTTTATTAAAATCATTTTGTGAACACTCACGGAGTATTGTTCTATTGGTACGGTTCAGTATACTACATTACGTTCGTTCCTTGATGCTGACCCTTATTGGTATACTAATATATCCTTAACTCGAATATGACAAATAACATTCTATTAAGGGCATTAAAAATTAGTCATAGAAATTTACAATAGGGTATTGATTCGTGTGTCATAGGGTATCCTGAATCAACAAAATTTATACCTAATACCTCTTACTATTGTAGCATTACTACTGTAGTATAGTGGCTCTAGGATTGTCCACAGAGATGGGTTTTCTTCGTGGAAATAGCTAGTACTGAGTTTAACACTGGTGATTAATATTTGGATATTGGGATTTGATAAAAATAGTGGGTTGTAATGATTGAAAACTAAAAGTAAAACGAGTTAAATGTAAAATAGAAATCAGCAGTATTTAGGTCACTGAAACCCAGAGTTCCTAGAGGCAAGCGAGGGTTTCACGGGGTCTTTTCCTCGCATTGGGGAGGATGACCTATAGTTATCTTGAGCAGGATATTATTTAGCTATAAAAACTACCCCTCATTAAATATCTTTGAAAATGGCATTCACTGGCCATTAATGCTCTTAGTCATTCAAACAAAGTCTCCTTGACTCACCTTCTAATGGCTCATAAGTGATAACTAATTAACGTCACTAGATCTAACATTAAGCATCCAATGAGCCCAAAAAGCTTACCAAATAATAACTATTCAAGGTACTCGAAGGGATCAAAACCTAAAGTTAAAAAGGGATAACAGTAATGGCAGTGAATACCTACGGGAAAAACATGGAACCTCTTAGTTTGCCTTCGGATCCCTTACCTAGTGGTCTTCTCCTTCAAGGAGGAAGGGGTTCTAGCTACTCATCCTCAAAGGGTGTTTGGCCAGTAAGAAAGTGAAGGAAAATGAAAGAAAATGCAAGAGGAAAAAAACGAGGCTTCTCCAATAAGCTTGGTTCCAATTTTCAATGAATGAATAGTTACAAAGTCATCTCTGCATCATACCATACTGCAATTGCAATTTACCAAAATATCAAAAGATAATCACTAATACTTATGGACAAATTTGGAAAGATCAAAAAGAGTACAAAGAAAAGTCAACAAGAGCAGCCAAATTTGCAAGCTGAGAAAATTCGCAAGGGTTGTGAAATTTCGCAACCCTTGTGAAATTTCTAGGGTTGCTTCCTTCTTCTGCACTACTTCTCTTCTTCCAATTTTTGATCTGCAGCTCTGATTTCAACTTGAATTCTCCATGATTGAGCTGACTCTCTAAGCTTGGCATAACTGGCCTATGAAAACTACAAAATTCGCCATAAGATATGATCAGTAGCATAGCTAGGTCCTTAACATGCCAACCAGGTTAATTAGGTTGATTACTACGCAAAAAGTGCTCAAAACCTATAGTGTTAAGGGTATGAAACAACACTATTTGGGTAGTAATCAACAACTCATCTTCTGCTAGGGTATCGACATCGTCATGGACAATGGGCTTCTTCCCTTTATTACGAGCGGTTTTATGCGCAGCTGGATCGCTATCTCGTACATCTTTTCCAAGATCACTGCTTTTCTCCATCTGGGCCCACAACTGGTCATTCTTCCTCTGCAAGCGTTTAGTGTGGCCTTGCAGCTCCTTCATCTATCTTGTTTGCTCCTCTATGTCCTGACGCTAATATAGGAATTAATCTTCTGGCGATTGGTTCATCGGAATGCTTGACATTGTAACTGCACCAGACGATTCAGATGTGGAAGGGGGAATCGACAAAGGTCTAGGTGATGAAGGGCTACTAGACAATCGTTGGAACCAAGCCCTTGTAGCGTGTAGATGAGACTTTCTGTTTATTTCCCACAGACGATGCTAATTGTTGTTACCTTGATCATCAAAACCTTCGAGCATCAACGACGCAATGTGAACACGCAGGTGACCCGGTGTGCGTATACTCTACGATAATTAGATCCTTAATAGAAAGAAGAAGAAGCTGAAGTTTAGCATAGTTTGAATGCCCTTGCATGTGGGAGATCTCCCCAGAATTTATAGAAGTGGTTCGCGATCTTCCCTTAATTTTAGAATAAATCTCTTAATTTATGGATAAAATATGTTCTTCCTTATCAAGGATTAATATTCCAAAAAATAAGAGATTTGGAAACTAGGAAACCTGCTGATAAATATCTCTTTTGCATATTTCCCACTTTCGTATGCTTATTCGTAATGAACTTCCCATACGCGGTAGGATGGCCTACTAGGGGACTTGAAATCCTAGACAGACCGTCATGAAGTGAGTCTCTAATAGGACACTCTGGCTTTCTCATATGAGCTTTAAGTGTCACGCCCCAAACCACGCAGGAGATATTTGTCAATTCACACCCTCGAGGCTGAAGTTTGGAAGTGTAACGACAACCTTCATTAATAGCTGGATTTTTGTCCTAATTTTCAACACTGTTCAAAGTAAATCGCAACTTTCTAAATCCTCAAATATCAACTTTAAGAAACCAATATCCTTAAGTATACTTATCAAATAACTTGAACTCAAATATTCCAAAACATAACTAAACTTTAACATCTAAACAATGTCCTAAAGAAGTTTAAACAAATATTCTAATAAACTGATTTCTCGTCCCTACTTAGTCACTCCCTACTTAGAACTAAGAATTTTGAAATTTTTAAAAAGAATAAGAAAGTGAGTTAATGATAGAAATACTAATACATTTTCATAGATCAAAAAGTTTTCAATCATATATAACAAATAGGAGATGTTTTTCATCGGCTTTTGATTCAAAAATAATTTGGAACATTAACAAAATATACTTTAAAACATTCTCACATACATTTCAGTGGGTTTCATATCAAATGTGATCAGAGCAATTTCATATCAAATTCGATTCAAACACTTTCATATCAAATCCAAAATCAAATACATTTCAAATATATTTTCTCACAGTGGGTTAAATATCAAAATGGTGTTGATTGTATTGGGACTTTCAAATGGGTGGCTAGGTATGAATTATTTCTTTAAGGTGGAATGAAACGAGAACATTACTAGTACTAGTAACCTCTGCCAAGAAACCCTAAATTTGGGGTTCAAATCACTTACATTCCCCACGAAAATGTAAGGTTAACTATTATATCCATTGACAAGAAGTAGAATAATGTGTGTATTAAGTTGAGTCCAAACTAACAGTGGTCATCTTCATTCAAAAGTTTAATTAAAACATCATATCTCTTACCTTTCTTATGCAAAATAAATCTAAAATCATATATCAGCTCTTGATCCATGGATAATCGAATAAATAAAAAAGTAAAACTTTCACAAACGAATTATATATAATTCAATTAAAACAATTTTCATCCCCTCCGAATGAAGTAAACAAAACAATTTTCACTAAATGCATTAATATCCTTACGTACATATATATAAAAATAATAATTTTTCGAAAAGCTGTATTAGAATCCCTTACACGTACATATATATAAAAATAATAATTTTTCGAAAAGCTATATTAGAATCCCTTACCTCAAAGGAGTACTCAAAAGCTTTGAAAGAGCTAATCCAAATAATTTCAACTCAATAGAAATATTTCTTCCTAAAATGGCAAGGAAAGACTATCATCATTACTTATTTATTCTTAAAAACTTTCCTAATTTGATATTTTAAAGTATATTATTTTGTTCACCTCAAACATATTGACAATTGTTCAAATGATAACTATTTGAATTAGGTAGTTTTACAAATTTTATAAAACTCATATTCCTTTCGGATCTTATTTTAATAATTTATTTATTTTTATACTCTTAATCCGAACTAAAATCTTTACCAAAGAAAGAAATAATATTAATACTATTTTACAAATTATATTATTCTTAATGCACATATAGCCTTTACCTAACAATTATCATACTTGACAACAAGTATTATTAGGATCTTATTTCCTATAATTGCTAAATAATTATTCTAATCATATTCATATCTAATAAAATACCAATCCTTAATAAAATATTTACTTGCCAAAACCATATAATATTTAAATACTTATCAAAATACAAATATTTATATTGAATTCGACCTTTTCAAATTTATCCTATTTGTTTATCATTATTTTCTTTCAAAATTATCTAACAATACTTTTTACATTCTCATCCTCAAAATCAATTCAATATTATTATAAATCACTTATTTTATTTTCCATTTATTTTATTTTTATTCATTCATTTTATTGAGACGAATTAGAAATCAAAATCTGACTTCTTGAGTTGATCTAAATAAAAAAATTAAAGAATCTATCATGAAAATTAGAAGAAATCAAATGGGAGATCTTACTAGGAGAAGTTTGTTTGAATCAGATCCAGAGGTAATCGCGATAATAGGGATTACATGGTAGAGGAAGTGAGATGGATAAATCAGTTTCATTCTCTTCATTATTTTATACTAGGTGTCTCATCCAATTACATACACCTCTTTGTATTAAATTAATTAATTAATTACTCAGATGAAATTATAGTTAATGTTTTTCCATAACATCTTTTCGATGAAGTAAATTAATTAATTGTACCAATGTACCATAGCGATCATTGAAGTAATAATTCATTGGCAGTCACAATTCAAATTAAATAAATTTATTATTTTAAACAATCATTACTTTTATAAATTAAGTAATCAGTGGCCGACAAGTAGCCATACCTATTTAAATTCACGTCATTATTCGTACCACTATATTTTTGATTCATGAGGTGTTTAAATTAAGACTCTAAAGTGGGTTTAAGTTGCTACTAGTTTTAATATAAATAGAGTGGGCATGAGACCTTTTCATAGATCAGGACCTGGACATCAGTGGTAGAATTACAGATGCAAAGACATGATGCTCCACCATCTATATTCCATCGATCTTATAGCAGAATCAGATTAATCTTTAATTTGGCTGTCTTTCCATTTTTAATAGTTTGTTGATATCAGATAATTTCATGGGGATTGCCTAATTTTCTGAATAATATCAATGTCGTTCTTTCTATAACACTTCCGATTCATGATCCTCTTTGATCAGTCGCTCAGTCTAACAAGAAAGAATGATTTTATCTTTGCGGAAAAAAACCAGAAATAAATGGGTAGGCTGTTTTGAGATGGACACTATCAGAGGCTGATCTTCACAGCCTCAGGATGAACCTCTTAAATCTCGGAAGCTGGTATGAGTATTAACATAATTTGAAGTGAACTCAGGGATTGGTTTAGGTGGGACTTACCATATCTTCTTCATTTAAGTTCTTTTTGCATGTGTTATTTTGTGTGTGAAGGTAGAAGGTTTCGGTTTGGGACCATCATTAGTCATAACAGAACTGTTGAAAACTATTTACGCAACATTCATTCAAGGAATGAATGACATTCATTCATTGTGAGGTGCAGAAATTTTAAGAGGCCTAAGAGTTTTGAGACGACCAAGAGTCATTGTTCCTCTATAAAATGAGGCGTTCTCCTCCTCAAGATCGAATCCTATTTTCAGTTTTTGTTTTAAAAAAATTGGATCAAGTGAGTTCTGTGTCTGAACGTTATTGGTACAGTGATAGATTCGAACATAGTTTTTGTTCATCGAAGTAGTATCAAGGTGCTATGGTGTTGTTTGTACGCCGTTTTATCTTGGAAGACATACACCAATCGATAATCTCCAGGCTCCAAAGGAAACGACAAATCTGTTTTAAGGAGATTGTGACTCCTCACCCGAGACTCGCGTCTTCAATCTCTAACAAATCTCTTTCCTTCTCTTCCTCTTCAAATTACAAGGTTTTACACTTAACCATTTGCAGTATTATGTTTCTCTAAAAGCTATAACCAAACAGCCCTTTAAAATTTGGTTTTATTAATTGAAGTTATGTGATAGGGGCAGAGGTATGGAGATGAGGCTGAGGATGAGCTAGCTTTGGAAGAGAATGGAGACTACACCAGCTGGGAGATTGGGTACTTAAAGTTGGCAAACTATACTGTAAATGTGAACAGCTAGCAGCAGTTCCTATGACAACCCTGTTTGAAGACAATGTTTGGTATCTAGCCAGAGGAAGTGTTCTACGTGGATAAACTCCTGAGGAAAGGCAACATGCCTTTTTGATCCCTGTTGATTCCCTCTACTTTCAGCTCTCCCAAAACCTACTGGTAAGGTCTTTTCTGCTTCATAAAACAAGACAAGCTAGCTTTCATCCTCCTTGTTTTTGGTTAAGGGAAATTAACAAGGAAAAAAATGTTAAAAGAAAATCAGAAAATTAGGTATGTTTGGTTTATATTTTTGAAAAATGTTCTTGTAAACAATTTTTGAAAACACAGATAACAACATTTTGGTCAGAACAACATTTTGGTCATGTTCTTTGAAAACTATTAATGTTATTTGAATTTAATGTCTTATGTCTTCTCTATGTTTTTCAGAATAGAAAAGGAAACCAAACATGTTCTTTATTGCCTTTTTGTTTTCAAAACAAAAAGTTTCAAAACATAACCAAACGGCACACTTAGTTTCACTAAATGTCATGCCACCTTTGTTCATTTCTTAGAATCCCCTTTATGTTAGAACATGGCTTCACATAATCACTCTTAGTTGGGTGACCCAAATTCCATTCGACTTAACATGAAAGTTTCACAATGCATTGCGAACATTATGGATTTCTTTTTTTTTGGATTTTAGTGAAAGGATGATATAATTTGAAAGATTGATCGTGACACTTACGATCTTATTGAGGCATGGACCTATTTGTTGTGATGCTTATAATTAATATATATTTATGTTTAAAATTTGTGATATTTTGAGGTATTGTATACGACACTCTAGATTTTGTAATTATTTTCCATAACAATGGTAATACTCCAATTTTGTATTCACATACATTTTAAGGTTTTCTCATTATTTCAGTAATAGCCCAATACCCCCAATTTGGCGCGATACGGTCGTGACATTAGAGGTGAGAATTACAATTCATTTACATTAAATATTGTAATATTATTATTTGAATTAATTTTTACTAAATTAAAGGGAATTGAAGAAGATAGGGTTATTGATATGGAAATCATGTTAATTAATTAATTAGGCCTTGCTTAAAGCTTGGGGAGAAGCTTGTTCATCGACAGTGGCAAGTACAATTGTGATTCCACGTGGAACATATGTACTTGGGCAAACAGTTTGATGTAGCTCAACTACGAAGAATAATAAAATTAAAAGAAAGTAATCAAAATAAATAGAACGAAATTCTCAAGTTTTCAATATTAATCAAGTCTGCTAAAAACAATAACATAAGGTGTTATTTATAGGCACCAATAGAAAATCCTAACAAATAAATTCAAAAATCCTAATGGATAAATACTAACAGATAAATCCAAAAATTACTAACGGATAAATCCAAAAATACAATTAAATAAAAAACTAATAGTAATAAAATTCAATACGTTGAACGAGGAACTACTATACCGTTTGTTTAAATATGGAGCTCACCCAAATGCTATCGCGGTGCGAAGGTCCTTGCAAAAGCGCCTATCAATTTGGTTCTCAGGCACTCTCAGGGCCCCCATCGATGCCAGTTCATACCTAGGAAAGGTTGGATTTCTTTCCAACATATACACAACTTCTCATTGTCTGGAGGTGGAGTTTTTCAAGGCCAAGGAAGACATGCATGGGGAAAACATTGCCCCGTTCATAAATGTTGCGACAAACTTCCCATAGTAAGTTCATCTTAATTAATTAATGCATGTCTATTTCTTTGATCACTACTATCTATCTATCTATCTATATCCATGTGTCACATATATATATATATATATATATATATATATATATATATATATATATAACAGAGTGTGAGATTCGACTACATCACCAATGGCGTGGTTAAGGACATCTCTTCAATAGACAGCAAACAGTTTCACATGAATGTTTTGGGGTGCAAGAATCTGACTTTCGAGAACGTTACAATTAGTGCACCAGAAGATAGCTTTAACACGGATGGAATTCACATTGGGCGTTCCTCGGGCATCAATATCACATATACCGGCGACGATTGTGTCTCCTTCGGCGATGGCAGCCAGCAAATTCATATCGAAGGAGTATTCTGTGGGCCTAAAAAATGGCATCAGCATAGGAAGTCTAGGAAAGTACCCAAATGAAGGACCTGTGGCTGGCATTCGGGTCAAGAATTGCACCTTTACCAACACCGATAATGGTGTTAGAGTCAAGACATGGCCTGCTTTAGAGCAAGGCTCTGCCTCTGATATGCATTTTGAAGATATTGTCATGGATAATGTTAGCTATCCCATTATCATAGATCAAGAGTACTGCTCCCATGGAATATGCAACTTGAAGGTACTTACTCTACTGCATCTACTAATTATTATTACTCTTTTAATTTGTTGCGAAATGTTCACTCTTTTTCCTTTTACTTACATGATTTTCGTCATCCTTATTTTCCCTTCTGCAATTAACTTTTCCCTTTTAATTGTTTTCTCTTCTGTATGCATGCAGGGTGGTTCATCACGTGTTAAGCTCAGTAAAATGTTAGCTTCAAAAACATTAGGGGATCGTCTACCATGCCAAAAAGTCGAAATCGCAGACATCAACTTGAAATACGAAGGAAAGGAAGGGCCAAATGCCATCTCACTATGTAAGAACATTAAGCCTTTTCTCCGCGGTGTCCAACTCCCTAGGACTTGTGCCCGATTACATCTTTTTGCTCAAAGTCTTAACACATTGTACTGATTTCATCACTAATCTAATTTTGATAGTTGAGATCATTGTAAAACACAATGAACTAGCTTCAATACAATTCTTGTTTTGATAATTTCTTTTTCCTTATGTTCATGCATGCATTTTGGTCCTACAAATTGAAGAAAAAAAATGGTCTTCACCATTTAATCAGTGATCAATTCTTACAAAAACATCCATGTTTTGATCACTGCCATAATACAAATTGAAACTCCAAAGAACAATCTTAAGCACTGTAAAGTATCTAATGCAATGCCGTTTGGATATTAGGAAATGAAGTTAATAACTGAAGAAAAAAATCCTTTAGGCCTTGAGCCAATTATTGCTCCAGATGAAATTACATAGGAAAGCCCCAAGTAATTAATGTGCAATGAGACCTTGAGCCACATGTTTTCTCTTTCATTCAAATTTTTTGAGGCCAAACCCTTAATTATTTCAAACTATATATTCTCAAATGCTTTATTATAAAAAGTTTGTTTGGGTACCTAAAATGGTTTAAACTTGTTTACTATGTTTTTCAATATGTTACAAAAAATAAATTTTATATGTATTCTTTCTTTTTAATCATTCTTTATAATGGTATAATTATTTTCTTAAAACAACCTTAAAAATACAAAAATAAATGAAAATAACCAAAAGATGCTTTTTCTCAAAACATTATGCTTTATATTTAAAAATATAAAACTAATATTTTTGTAGTGGCTAGATATGCTTCTTGTTTTTTATATTCTTGAAAATAGAAAACTGTTTTAAAAATAAAAACTCAATTTGTAACATAAAAATTTGAAATGGTGGTTAAACTCAAACTTCAAATGAATTTTTCATTTGATTTTTAAACTTCAAAACTCTAGTTTCTATATTTTGTACAAATTGAAAATTTCAATTTCCGGTATTTGTTAGATAAGGGTATGTGTAAAAAAAAGGGTTAGTGATAGTTGAACCACATTGAGAGAGAGAAATAATAACATTTTCTTTATTTTGTTCATTAGCTATTTCTCTCATGTATTTTTATGTTTTCTCAATTGAATAAATTTTTATTAGGTTCATAAGACTACAATCCAATTCAGAATTAATGATACATAAAGATTGCAAAATGCTATAAACAAGGATACGTAGTAATCAATGTTCTAAATCAAATAAATTTTTTGAAGGTATAAAAAAAAATAAAAACGAAAGCTTTGCCCTTATTCAATTAATGCATGAGGAAGCTTTTACGACTCTTTGAAACCATGTGTCGAGCAATGAGGACATCTTGGGACCCCTAGTCCAAGTTTTGAAGCTTTGGGGATCAACTTGGGATGATCGGAGGCCCTAAAAACATGATTAGACGAAGTGGGAAGTCAAAAAAAGCATGTTGATGAAGACCTACCAAATGGAACACACTTGAATATGGAAGCACAGTAAAAATATAAAGATGCCAAGAAAGAGTCAATTTCGCATTGCCTTCCAATTGTAGTGAGAAATTTCGCACTGCCTCCTAATGGTAGTGCAAAATTTACGAGAAACTCAAAATAAAAATTATATATATATGAAGAACCCTTCTTGGGCACGAAGTAAACCCCAAAGATGTATTATTTTGCCTATAAATATACATAAGAGGATCAAAACAAGGAATTACTCAATTAGTTAATTTTCTTGTAAATTGGGAGAACTTTCTCATTTTCTTCTAATAAACTTCGGCAGGTTCTTCTATTTATTGCTTTCTTTTCATTCATGGCGCGATCAAGACTCACCATGGTAGTAGCCATCTTCTTGAGGTGGTGGGTCGAATCCACTGCCATGGTGACGAGGTCTGATAGCACTTGAATCAAAGGTAAAACTTTTATTACTATTTAGAGGCTTGAAGGTCTTGTGTACATCAATTGGGGATAACCCGTATAGGAGTCTTTCCTCTCTTTAACTAGTTTTCTTGATATTTAGTAAGTCTGAATGGTATGTTGGGTGCTTAAACAAAGCACCTTGGACTGACATCATGTGGGTGTTCTTATTAAAACCACCCACAGGGTTGGAGTTGAGAACCTATCGAAAACCCTCTAAAGTGGTAAAAATTTGTATACTATACACCTAGAATTTGCGTAGCTTCAATTATAATATCATGTAGAGGTTAAGTTCAATATGACAACAATCAAGCGAGAGTACGTGGTTTCTCACTTTTCATACTATGATAAATCTTCAATTTAAATGCAATAACGATAGTAATGATAAGGATAGAGAAATAAAAACCTAGATTTTTAGTGGTTCAGCACACTTGTCACACCAGATCGGTCAGGCAGGTTGGCGGATCCGAGCCGAGTCCGGCGGACTATCCCATGCATATCTTATCTTTCTTGGGACTCTTATTGACATGTTCTTTCTTAGAGATGTACCTGTACTTGTAGTATACAAACAATTTAATAATATGAATGTTTACATATGCGGGCTTCACGGAATTGGTGTCCATAAAAATCTATACACATGTAGTCCCATTTATCTATACAAATAACGCCATATGCAATTCATTACAAATATTCGAAGTGCGGAGCGGCTAGCTGAGTGACACCTATCTACTGAGTGGCTCACTTTGCGTGTGGAATGTGTCCTCATGTCTTGCCTTGCATTGCCACCACGGATTGAACACACGTGCTAAGCTTTTCGCTTAGTGGGAACCTAAGCGTGGACAACCACAGTAGCGGCCGTCTGAAAGCATACATATGCATATTCATATAGCTTTAGTACTTATCTATCACATATACTTTTATTATATCAATCTCTTCGGTACATATTCTATGTCTTTGCATATCTTTTATCTACACTTTTCTTGTATTCTGTTTCTATACTTTACATATTCCTATACTTATCATGTTCATTTCCTTTCATGCTTGTATCACGTGTGTCTATATTCTTATCTAGTATCTTTCATATAACTTTGTCTTATCTTGTCTTGTCTTATCTACATGCTTATACTTTTCATATCTGATTACTTTTGTATACTTTCTCGATACTTTTCCTCATGTTTTCTATGTTTTCCATATACTATATTTTCTCTTCTTTCTCTTTTATCCTTTCCTCTTCCTTGTTCATATCTTTTAGGTGTACTATACTTTGTACTTTCTATATCTTATATTCATATCTTTGTTCATGTTTATTTCTTTGCCTATATTCATGTACTATGCATTTCCTATCTTTCCTATTATACTTTTAACATAATGATCACCTCTTGTATTACAAATATTTATCTTGTTATATACTATACTTTCATATGATATTCATATACTCGGTTTTTCATATCTTTTCATATGCTTTTCATGTGCGCATTCTTATGTATCTATACTTTCATCGCATAGCGTGCTATGTTTCATATCATGTCATATATTCTATACATGTCATTTCCTTTTAGGTTTCATGCCAAATACCTTAGAAGCGGATACGGGAAACTATGTGTGCGAAAATTTTAATATCCTTTGTACAAGGCGTGATCTCTGTCATTAATACCAGAAGGTATCGTCCTTTGTCTGAGACGATGACTATATGCCATATCTTCGGTGCAGAAGGTACTATCCTTTGTGCGGCGGTGATCTGTCTATTAATGAAGAATTTGACCCATGCAGGCCACACAGTCAGCAGGATCTATGTGTCGAAACCCAAACGGGGCCTCGATATCTTTGTCTATGAATATCTTCCCGACAGCTTGTATCTTCCTATAGGCATGCCCTATCCTCCTCTACCAGTTCTAAGCGAGACAATCGACTTTATTACATTTAAGCCTGCATATCATGGCATGAATAACTATTGTTATCATAATTGCTTATATATATACTATCATACTTTACTTTCTGTATTAGTTCTCATATCTGCCTTCATATTCTTTGTTCTCATATTTCTCTATAATACATATATTCATATCCTTTTCTATCATTTAGTTTGTCATCTGTATCATGAATGCATCTATATCTTATATTCATATATTCTATATAGCTTTCTATATTCATATCTCTTTATATCATTTACGTATTCTGTCATGTCTTCATCTATTCATATATATATTACTTTATTGGCTGTCTTTACCATATATTTCATGTACATATACTTATTCTTATACTTTGTCATACTTTTACTTGCTCTCTGTCGTTCTTAGCATTTACGCATTTTCTATCATGTGTTCCTAGCATGTTCCATCTTGTTCATTCGGTATAACTATCATATATTCATATCATTTACTCTTATGATATATGTCTATCATTTGTGTACTTTAGACTATCATATCTTATGACATGTTCTATCATATCTCATCATATCTTATGACATATCTTATCATATAATCCTATATTCATATCATATTCATGTTTCATGACTATTACATGTAGCACTTCATATTCTTATATAGTATGATGTGTATGAAATCATACCTCATTCATATATTCTCATTCCTTTATGAATCTAGTTTACTTAGGAATTGGAATCAATCCACTCGGATCTTCCAAACTAAAGTTATGGCATTTTCATGCCAACTAATAATTACCTATTTTCTAGGAACAGTTTGTATTACTCATTTTCCGGGTCTTGACCATATTTTGACACTATGTCCTTATACTCATTTAAATCTAAAGTGCTAAGGGTTCTATTCCAATTGGAATCACCCAATTCAGACAGGAACTCAAACTACGTCGAAACAACCAGGACTTCTCTATGTTCAATACGAAACCAAGTTTGGTTTGCACATGATTGCTAGGGTGTATTTTGGGCCACTTAGGTTCAGAATTGGCGTGCTTCTCTTTGATTTTGTTTCCTTGAAGTCTATTTTAATTTTCCGCCAGATCACCCCAATCGGATAAGAAATGAGTAAGTTGCTGTTGAAATACAAAAACTGGTCGAGCAGGGAAAACGAACAAGTTGTCCGAGGAATTGCAAGCTCGAGTTATTACCCGGTACAGCTGGCTAAGCTGACCAGAATCAAAGTTGTACCGGTACAAGTTCAAGTTGTACGGTGCATGTCCTGAATCACTTAAAATATGTGTTTTTCTCTCCTTTTCCATATTTTTTGATCCTCAATTCAACTCCTATATCTTCAATCTACACTTCAGACACTCCATATGTCTACTTGTAAACTGCTCTCACTCAATTTCCTCTTTCAATACTTATTTTCTTTCAACAATTTATCCTAAATTACTCTCAAACCCACTCTAATATGGATTATTATCCATACACAACCCAATCATGATGATTAGTTAGGGTTTGTTCTAAACCCTAACTCATTTACTTACTATTAACCATGAATTCATCCTTAAAGGGAGGATTCTATACTTTGCTTGTACTCTTTAAGGTTTTATTCTTACTTTCCATGATTATTGGTTTAGAGAATGAAACCTGCAAAAACCCTAGATTTGGAGACAACTAATAACTATACAATTACATGGAAAACCATTTAAAGCTTTAAAACCCATGTAATTCCATACCAAAATCCAAGTTCCATACCTTAGCTTAATCTTGGCTTCTCTTCCTCTTCCTCTTCTTCTTCATCTTCTCTTTCTCTTCCTCTTCTTCTCCCTTTTTGGCCTTCACGTTTTCTTCCCCTCTTTGGAGACCCTTTTGGTCTTAAATCCAACTTTTAGTTAAGGCCATGTTTGGCTTGTCGAAAACTCATTTTGACTTAAGTTTTTCTAATTTCATTTGATCCCCATTTCTCTTTAATCTCTATTCCATCTTTTCTATATTTGCCTTTAATCCATCTCTTATTAAATTTCTATTTTGGCATCCATCTTTTTAGCTCTATTACCTTTGGGTCCTAAAGTGGTAAATTACCACTTTACTTGGCCACTCGAATTAATTGGGTCTCTAATTTTATTTCCGAGAATTTCCATTTAGTTTTAATATGCAAACAAATTCAGGCAAATTTGCTAGGGTATATTTAGAGGTCATTACAACTTTACCACTTACCTCACGTCTACTTCTCCTCACCATCAGCAGGTGAGGGTTCCGCTGATGGCGAGCTCCAACTCGAGCTTCTTTCCTTACACTTGGATTATGGCTGCAATGGGCTCTTGGTATACACACTTGAAGTTCCAAGCTCCAATCGAAGCTTCTTTGCAGCGGATTATGAAACCGATGGGCTCTTCCATGTATGGTATACATACTTGAAGCTTTCACTTCGGCCTGATAAGGACATTCTCTCAAGCTCTCGAGATATTTCAAATCTGACTCAAGCTTTTGATCGATGCAAGGTGCACTCTGATATCTTAATGTAATGAATACCTTAGAATCTTAGTTTGAGAATTGATCCACAGATAAATGATGATTGACGGAATATACCGCAAGTGTCTTAGTTGTTTAGTGATCCTCCCACCTCTGTTATAGGTATAGGATCTGCGATAACATTAAAGCTGTCTTGACGACCAATCGGACGACCAGCAGACCAATCGGACTGACCAGCCAGGTCGTAGTTTCTTATACACTAGGCTTGTTGTGTACAAAAATGTTATGGATTATATGGCGGATTGAAACCGGACCGTGGCGTTTGCCTGTCGATCGACCCCGTTCGTCATTTGCACTCTAGGTCACTATTTTCTATGCATTGAAAATATGGCTGGGTTGCACTCCAACCGATAAACGGATTTCACATAACTAGTCGATTGTTTCCTTTTATGAGTCTTGGATGACTGCGCATCAAGCGGTCAAGTCTTACACCTTATAAGTTTCCCCAGCAGAACCGATCGTTTATCGACAGTTCCAAATAGTACTGAATCCAGCCGGTGAAGTTTCACCACTCTTTTGGTTCCAATCAGTCGACCGTTTAATCCGGTCAACACCAACCGATCAATCGTTTCATCGGAGTATACCCTGCAATCGACAATACATTAGGAAGTTACTCCTTTAAATGTTCAATTCCCTGTTTTGTTTGATTTAAAACACTTTTAAAACTTAGATAAACATTGAAGTTCATTTTAGGATTATAAAGTCTAAGGTTTTATGCTTAAACTCAAGTTTTCAAATGATATGCAATTTTAGTTTTGAGAACCAAGTTTGTGAATGAATGCATGTAAATGATGATATCCTAAAGTGCACCAATGCATTTACCTTACATAGATTTCTAAGCTATCAAAATTTTCACTTGATGCTTGAGTTTGGAATCTTGGTTACTTGTTATATTGGTTCTTTGATTTGAGCGAGATTCACTTTCAAGTGCTTAATCAACTTCATCATTGTCATCTTTAGCTTGTATTATCTTCATTTGATGTTTGATCAATTTCAACCTATCACTTAACTCAATGTTAACCATTAGTAACCAATAACCTTGGTTTGTTATCATCAAAACCTCAACTAAAGGTACCCTTGGGCTAACAAGAGGAATCTTGGCAGAGTCTAGGGGATCAACTATGGAGTTGCTCTTTGGGCGATAGTAGAACTTATCTGATTCCCCCCAGATCACCATGGTGTGAGTGGTTTGGTGAATCAAGCCCCACAAAGACTTGCTTTATATAGTTTTCTCAAAAAATCATCAAACATCTCTCTTCAAAGCAATCAAAAATCCAACTTTTAAATTATGTTTTTGTTTTCTTTTTAATAAATCAATTAAGTAGAGTAGTTAAAGACGTCCTAGGATTATAAAACTAAGAGAGGAAAACCCATCACAGTGGACGACCTTAGAGCCACTATACCTATAGTAGTTGTGGGCTACCCGAGGTAGGTTTTAGGTATTATAAATTTTTGTGTTTTCTCTAGCTCCTAAACTAACCACCCGACAAGGATCGAACCATATGGTGCCGTTGCTAGGGATGGTGCCTTCTTTTTTAGTATTCCCGATTTATTTTCTTTATTTATTTAGTTGCTTTATTTTTATGATTTGTTTACTTAATTTTTATTTTATTTTCTTTTTGGGACTAACCCTATTAATAAATTTCTTAGTATTTTTTGAGTCTTTTTACTTTTATTTTGCAAGTTAACACTTAGGTGTCATGGCTTACTTCTATCACATGGATGAACCATAAGAGGATGGGAAGGACCTTATTTTCAAGATATGAGCATATCTCAGACCTATTCTAATTCTTGGGAAAACCCTTATTATGCATAAGAAGACTATGAGATGAGTGGTAACTATTCCTCCATGGGGCAACACATAATAGACTTGAAGGGTGTTTGGAGGCTTGTAAGTGAATCAAAATCGCAAGCTCCACTATCGAGTTCTTCCATTGAGTAAGACATAAGAGACATGAAAAAGGCAATGGAAGACTTTGTGAATGAAGCAAGAGATTACAAAAAGAACTATAGAAAGGAGATGTATGAGAACCTATTAAAAAGTGGATGACATCAATACTCTTCCTTTCTACTCTCTAAGACCTATAACTATGCATGAGGAAGGTAACTTCATCTCAACCTCGACAAATCTAGAATTTATATATAATTAGAGAGGCCAAGATAGAGATTTACCCAATATGCAGAAGAAAAATCAATGTTGGCATTAGAGAATGATAAGGAAACTAACCAACCCACTCCCCTGCATTTCGCACTGTCTCTCTCTAATAGTGAGAAAATTTAGACAGAGCGAATAGAAGCCCCTCGCTGCCGTTTAAATGCTGCGGTCGAGGAAGAGTGCGAAAATTTCACACCCTAACCCTTAATGAGTGTGAAAATCACTAGAGAGAGTTATGAGCCTGAACATCACTAGAGAGAATTATGAGTCCCTTCTAGTGAATTATAATGAAAATATTGAAACTTTTGAGATAATTGAGGAAGGGACTAAACTTATGATGAAGTATGGAAGAGTATCATCGAATCATAAAAGGAGCCAATTACACTTGAAGAAAGGGAATCTAAGGAAGTGAGCCTAACTAAGATACATATTGAGAAGTATTATGATAGAGATGAACATGATGCACTCATAAGCCAAGTGACCTATGGTGATTGACCTTTAAAGAATCCAAGTGAGCCTCTTAAGCCAATTTTGAAGTCTTTTTTTAGTAGGCTAGAGTATACATCCCTCGTAGACATTGAGGTTGTCATACCATATGAGGAGATCAACCCCATGATTTGCAAACCAAACATATCTTATAAGAAGGATGATCCAGTCAAGACACTTATATTCTTAATGTCATAGTGGAGGAGGACCATATGAGGTGCAAGGATGAAGTCAAAGAGAGTGGTCCACTCAAATTTGACTATGAGGGAATCATTATATTTGACCACGAGCTAATTACCCGGTAGCAAATGCAAAATTTAGTCTCTTTTGAGACTAACTAGCCCACGAAAATTTTACTTTTCTACACTTAGAAGTAGTTTAAATTAAATGCATTTTAATTCAATTTTTATTTATATATTTAATCTTTGGGGAAAGTCTTCTCTTTGCACTAAGTTTTTTAGGATTTCTCCAAAATTTTGAGCATCAAACATATACCCTAAGCTTGGGATTCACATGGTGCAAATGAAAGCACATTGCACTTCAATTTATATGGTGTTTCACAATGTGAATGTGGAATTCTAGACTACACCTAAGAATTACAATGTGCCTCTGAACTTCAAAGATTGTGCATTGGAGTAAGTCATACATAGAGCACCCTTCTTGATTGAGGTAACCACTTATGCTACCTTTTAACACTGAACTTAATAAAGGTAGAACATCTTGGTTGAGGGAGAACAAAAAATTGAAAAAGAGATTTCCAAACCAAATTTTAAATAGTTGCATTTGTTTTTCTTTTGCTCGTTTTGAGTCAATATGAGTACAGTTAGTGCAAAGTGTTGAGATTACATTGGGTATTGTGCTTCAAATTTAAAGTCAAAATTGGGATATCATTGTATTTGTTTGACCTAGGACTTGAGAACATCAGGTGGTTGTGGGAGACTTGGTTTGAACAACCCCCTTGTCTCTCAAGAAATCACTTTCTCTTGGATCTTGAAATCACCTGTGCACTAGGTCTCTGTAGCATGTATTGGAACCCTGACCTCTACTTAATGATATATTTGCTTTGAGATATTATGACTCTATGGTGATTAGACACCTTCAAAGGGTCGAATGACCTCATATGCAAGAAAAAAGAAAAAGAAAAAAAATAGTGGTTGATTCAATAGGAATCCCAAGCACAGTCCGAGGGGAATTTAATGCCTAGTGCCTTAAGCTAACTGAGAGTCACTGATTTAACTGCTTGCTACATAGGATAGAAGATAGACCAATTTCACAACGTAGGTACATTGTTGCTTGAATAGTTAGTTCAAGGTGTAGTCAGATGGGAAGTTAATGTCGATGCACTAACAGCGGATGGAGACATCGATGAATCACGTACATAGAAATGCATTTGCTTGAACATCTTTGGTGTTACACACCTACATCACAAAAAATATATATATAATAAAAATGTGCGTTCTCAACCTAGTTTATTTTTCGTTTATCTAAAGAGTGAGTTGAGTTTAGTTTGGGGGTGCACGTGGGACCTTGTCTATATGAGATCTAAACATCCTCACTTCCTGCATCCTTTAGGAAATTAAGATTTATGAGATCACCATATCACAAGATACCTTGTCCTTTAGAGATTACAAATGCTTTGGAATCTCGACTAGACTAACATGTTTACTTAAAAATTTTCAATGCTTTCTCTTAATGAATTGCTAGCACCATTTTCAAACTCATATCTATCCTTTAATTTTTGCTTGCTTGCATTTTTATTTATATATATTTGATTTAGTACTGCCTCCTAGTAGCAGTATAAAATTTGCAAGAAACTCAAAATAGACAATCTTTTGCCCCAAGTCTGGAAAAATGATCTAAATATGTAAAGAACCCTTCTTGGGCACGAAGTAAACACCCAAAGATGTATTATTTTTGCCCGGGATTAGAGGATCAAAACAACGATTACTCAATTAATTAATTTTCTTGTAAATTGAGAGAACATTCTCCTTTTCTTCTAATAAAGCTTTAAGCATGATTTTCTTTGTTTTCTTGCTTTCTTTTCATTCATGGTGTAGTCAAAACTCATCATGAGTGAGTAGTCATCTTCTCGAGGTGAGATGAATTCGATATACCACACCATGGTGACTAAAGATGGTAGGTGCACTTCATAGTAAAGCTTTTATTACTATTTAGAGGCCTGGAGGTCATGTGTACGTCGATTGGGAACCCTTGTATGCGGTGGCAGTAGTTCTATTTCCCCTAACTTTCCAGTATAGGAGCCTCTTTCCTGTTCAACTAGTCTTCTTGATACTTAGTAAGTCTGAATGGTATGTTGGGTGCTTAGGCAGTGTACCTTTGACCCAACATGTGTAATAGATTGTTTCTTGTCTAGAAACCACCACAGGGTTGAATTGAGAATCTATCAAACCCCTCTAAAATCGGTAAGAATTGTTATACTATACACCTAGAATTTATGCTTCAATTATATCATGCAAAAGGAACATAGACGATATATAGGTTGGTTTCTTGGGTAGATGATGGGACATACAGCCCCCTTTGGATGAATCACCATGGTGGCGAATTTAATTGAATTCAAAGCGAGACACCTTTATATAGTTTTTTCAAAAAATCAGCAAATATCTCTCTTCAAAGCAATCAGAAATCCAACTTTTAAATTATGTTTTTGTTTTTTAATAAAGCAATTAAGTAGAGTAGTTAAAGACCTATTATTACAAAACTAAGAGAGGAAAACCTATCTCAGTGAACAACCTTAGAGCCACAATACCTACAATAATTGTGGGCTAACCGAGATAGTTTTAGATATTATAAATTTTTGTGTTTCCTCTAACTCCTAATCTAACCACCCGACAAGGATGGAACCAGCGAACTTGAAGTCATAAAAGATATGATAATATTCATAATCAATGTTAAAATGATAGGACAACAAATTATATATTAGTACTCCCTAACATCATACGTAAATGAGTTTGTCTTAATCATATAGATGTATTTTAAAGTCATGGGTACGAATCATTATCTTGGTAGCTAGAGGTTTATTTGACTTTTGTTTATTTCTTTGGTCCCCCACAATCACATGAGACATGCACAATAAGGATATTATGTTCATATAAGGGATGATTACGATATTATAATATATTGAATGAGAGAACAAATTTTTAAGGATATGTAAGAATATACTCTTTTTAACTTTGTAAATATGTTTCAAAGTCAATTCTTTTGGGTTTTTCAAAGAGGGATCAATCACAGTATCTACATGATTAGATACGGATACTTACAAAATCACCCATTCCATTATTACATTATTATATTCTTTTGTTTGTCTTCCATCTCAAAAGAAAAGGCTAAAAATAAATAAATAAATAAAACTACACAGCAGTTTAGAAAATACAACTGGTCCCCTCCCCATTATTAGAGAACTACTCAAAGTATGATTTGTTTTTTATTAAACAAATGCAGCTTCTTAAAACTTCTCAACTAAGTGATTTGGGCATCCATTTCAATTAAGAATTTGGTGTTTGCCTTGTTGAAAAGATGAACAAAGGAGATTTGATGAGTCATGTTGATAGTGGATGTAGTTATAAAAATCAAAGACTGCCAAAAGGGAGAACATCATAGAAACATATCATCATACATGCATATTCATAAGTAATTGCCCATCCATTAAAATGAATGTATACATATCAAGCTGAAGGTAAAGCTCTATACTCAATATCATCTTCCATATCTAGGAATGCCAGTTTTTCATTTCAGAACCCATAAAACCAACAACAAACAAGAAAATACATGAAATTACTGAAACCCAAGATGGTAATCTGCCAATATTAATAACCCAAGTACCTTTATTAAGGTTGCTTGATAACCAGCTTTCCTTGCCTCCTTTGCTTGTGACACTATTCACAATATTCACCAAAAGACTTCCCACCAAGTCAGCAGCAGCTAACCCAACAGTAAAGAGAGCCACTGCAATGTTTGACATGCTCTTGGAGAACTGGAATAATAAAAACTCAATCTGCCCGAATTGCATTTAAAGCCTCAGCAAATCCAAACAGGATGTATTGTGGCATAAGCCACAATGCAGACATGTTCAATGTGGCTGCTGGTTGTTCATCCAGCCCTTGTTCAATGGCGATTCTGTGTCTTATGCCTTCTGTTATTGCTCCCACAGCCATGGCCGCGCAAGAAATTACCAACCCTATTCCCATTCTGAGTTTGCTGCTGATACCTCGCGGCTGGCCAGTGTATATATCTTGCTAGGAAGGGAACTAGTACAACGTCATAGATGGGAATCCATATTATTAGAACCGCTACTGTCGCCACCTTAAATGATGCTGCTGGGATTCAAAATTTGGGGGTCAAGTTTCGGTCCATAGATTGCCTTGAGTGTACTAAATGAGTAACCAACGCTCACTTGGATCATGATGCCTGGACCAGATGGGAATAGAATCTGAGGGTTTTGAGGAATCTGCCTTTCACTGAGCACTTCTCCACACATGAATTTGGAATGACTATCCCTGAGCTCAATTCTCTCTCCCAGGATCTCCAATCATACCATCTCTGTTTAGCCACCTACGTACATGTAAAAAAGCCGATTAAATTGGGATTTATTCAGAGATTTAGGAATGACTTGTTGTCACAGGTAATGTATATGCATAGAAAAAAAGGAGTAGCTTATATTATTCATATGGTGTCATAGCTTGGAAGATACAAGAAAAGTCAAGAAAGAAAATTAATAGTCTTTAAAGCAAGAATTGTCAAGAATGCTAGGTACTAAGAATCCAAATTATTGATGGTGTTATAATGCAGATGTGACTATACCTTAAATAAGTTATGGTTGGGGCCAGCTTCTTTGTCATCACTTTGATGGTAATATTCATCAAGATCAGCAGGGAGGATTGAGGTGTCTTTTCTTGAATATCACAAGAGGAACTTGAACAGAATCAGAAAACAAGCAGGCACCTTCACTTTGTTATAAAAGTGAAGAACGAATAAGAACACATGAAAGCAGAGAAAGAACATAATAACTTTGCAACGACACAAACGAAATTCCACCCCATGTGATCTTGAACGTACACCATAATTGTTAAAGACTACTGACAGCGTGTTGAGGATATTACCGCTAGGCTTTGCAAGATTCTCTCGCTATCAGGCGTTTCTTTGTCCAATTGGTCTGTACCAAAAGCCATTAAACAAGGTCTGATGCAACCAGCCCCAATTGAGATTAGCCCAAAAGAAGAGAACAGTACTGCAAGTTGGGCTGGTGTTGCAGGGTTGCACTCATCTTTAAATTGTTCACATGGTGGGTTTTGCCTGGAGTGCTGCTGTTGACCAGAGTAAAAATTCCCTATTGAACAAAGGTAAACTTGAGCACCATTAGATTTTGAAAACTAGAATTGGTGAAAGAACATACTTGTTTTTGGTAGAAAATGTCTTCAATTTCCATAGAAACGTAAATTTTGTGGTCCTCGTAGGATTCTTTCTCAAACCCAATGACAAAATAAGGTCATGAGGAAACTATGTTTTTTGGGAAAATCTAACACAAGAAAAAAAAATCCGAAAGTTTTGAATCTTAACCTTTAATTACTTAGCGCCAATTTGCATAGTTGAGGGGAATTTCCCTTTCTTAATTCAGTTTCAAACACGACACTCTCTTCTCGCAGCAACACCCAGAGGGGATTTCTGAATATTTTACCCATTCAGAGGATGGTCCATTCAGCTATCACCTTTTTCTCTCCTGCAATTTTCCCAGGAAAGAAACAGACCCAGAAAAAAATAAACCCAGAATTCGACTTACGATAAGGCTAGAAGACCCTAGGGCGATGACCTAAACCGACCCAAGTAGGCATCAGGAAAAGCTCCAAAATGGCCCACGCATTGGTAAAAAACGACCAAATAAGACAAAACGTTGGGCCATTTGCAGCTTCCATGTTATATTCCCTCATCAAATATAATATCATGTTGGGCAACATACCCATGCTTGCAATTCTCTCAAAACCTTCATTCACTGCAACCAAAAAACAGAAAATAAATAATTCACACACCACCACCAACACCCCACCCCACCAAAAAAAGGAAATTTTGAACTTGCTAGCAAATCACCTATAATGAAGGGCATGGTTCTGAAACCACCATGTCTTGACATTGAAGGTTGATGGGGCGGCTTCTTTGGATTTGAAGACAACCCCATACTATCTTCCACCGCAATCTCCTGGTTCATCACAGTATGAAGATCAAACTCTGCTGAATGCTTCCCTCTCAAGGAGTTTAATAGGAAGCTGAGAATCTCATTATTAATATTTTCTCAGATATCCACTTCAACTTCCTGATTCGTGCTACTCAAAAAATCTCACTGACCTTATGGACATAGAAAAATTAAAAAGATCGATGCTTGAGTTTTTCTTTAATTTAGTTTTCTTGGAAATTGGAATCCATGATTATTGCAATAAGAGAGTGTAATCGAGTCAGTCCGTGACAAAATGGTGTTCTATGGAGACTTTGAAATGTCCGTTCAATTCAAACCCTTTTTTCTTCTCCCTCTTTTCTTCACATAAGGGAGAAGAGTTTCTATAAGATTATGACCCTTAAGAAAAAGTTTCTAGTATTTATTTATATAAGGGAGAAGAGCTCCAGAAAGGCAAGGGTTGAAATTAAGGCAGACCAAATGAACAAAAATGGTATACCTTGTTGGAGCTTGAATATGATACCAATTCATCAGATAAAATATCATATTGGGCATTATACCAAGCCTTGTTACTTTCTCAGAAGACAGATTCACTTTATCAAAAATCGCAAAAAAAAAAAAAAGACAAAAACAAAAAATGATACGGTTGCCAACCTACAATGGAGGGCATTGTTCTGAAATCACCATATCTTGGCTTTGGAAGTGGATAGAGTGATTTTTTTTTACAATTTGGAGTGAACCCCATCTTTTCTTTTGCTGCTATCTTGCCCATCACATAATGAATTTGGAGCATGCCAAATTTCACAGCTCTTAAACTCTTTCTTTATTTTACTAAGAATGTGGGCGATTGGTAGTTCCATATCCTATATAGACATGCAAAAGATATTGTATAAATATGAGCTTTTCTTAATCACCTAATGTGTCAAGGAGAAATTTTATAACTTTATATGAGTTTTTCTTAATCAAGTAAGCATATTAAGGACTTTTTAGGTCTAAAGCCGATAATATCTTTATAATTATACGTGGGTCCTTAAAAATCACCAATTCCACTTTGTTTGTATTCCATTTCAAAAGCAAAAGTTAAAATAAATAAATAAAGCTACATTGTCATTTGAAATACATACAATTTGCCCCATTATCAGAGAACTACTCAGAGAATGATTTGCTCTTTATTAAACAAATACAGCTTCTTAAAACTTGTCAATTAAGCGATTTGGGATCCATTTTTCAATTAAGAATTTGGTGCTTTGCATAGTTAAAAGATGAATAAATTAGATTTGATAAGTCGTGATGATAGTAGATGCGGGTTTTATCAATTGAAAATTTTATGTATTTTATATTTTACCAAAATTTGATTTTTTTTTTCTAATTTTGTTTAGAACCACGTCATATTTTATTTTTTAAAAGAAGAGATGGACTCGGATATAAAAATCAAAGACCGACTGAATATTAATGTTCCAAAAATGAGCTTTCAAAAATGGTTTATTAATGCCCATCATCTTTAAGTTCGTATGGTAGAGTGATTCAACGTTTAAATAGAGGGCGTAGAAAAATGAAAGTGCCGAGGTTACAGTGTCGATGGGAAAGTTTATGTGAATATAATAGCAACAAGAAGAACACCACATAAGCATATCATCATATTCATAACAATTCAACTGCCACCCATTAAAATGAATGCATACCGTGCAAGATGAAGGTAAAGCTGCTCAATATCATCTTCCCCCTCATCTGAGATGCCAGCTTTTGCATCCTCAGAAGACCCATAAAACCAACAACCAAGAAAATACATGAAATTAATGAAACCCAAGATGGTAATCAGACAATAGTAATAATCCAAGTGACCTTTGTTAAGGTTGCTTGATAACCAGCTTTCCTTGCCTCCTTTGCTTGTGGCACTATTCACAATGTTCACCAAAACACTTCCCACCAAGTCTGCAGCAGCTAACCCAACAGTAAATAGAGCCACTGCAATGCTTGACATGTTCTTGGAGAACTGGGAATAATAAAAACTCCAATCAATTGCATTAAAAGATTCAGCAAATCCAAACAGGATGTATTTTGGCATAAGCCACAATGCAGACATGATCAATGTGGCTGCTGGTTGTTCATCCAGCCCTTGTTCAATGGCGATTCTCCGTCTTATGCCTTCTGTAATTGCTCCCACAGCCATGGCCATGTAAGAAATGACCAACCCGGTCCCATTCTGGGTTTGCTGCTGATACCTCACATTTGGCCACTGTATCTTGCTAGGAAGGAATGAGTACAACGTCATAGATGAGAATCCATATCATTAGAACCACTACTGTCGCCACTGTAAATGATGCTGCTAGGATTTCAAATTTGGGGTCAGAGTATCTGTCCATGGTGGTTGCTTGGGTGTTAGCTAAATGAGCTCTGCTTAACGGTTACTAGGATCATGATACCTGTAGACCAGATGGGAGTAGCTCTTAGAAGGGTTTGAGGACTCCTACTTGTTCCACTGAGCAGATCTCCATAAATTTGGAGCTGTTCCATCTGAGCTCAACTCTGTAGCAGGACCTCCTGATCATGCAAGCTCTGTTTAGCCACCTAGGTACACTAGTAAAAACCTGAATTCAAAATTCAGGATTTATTCAGGAGATGTGTATGCATAGAAAAAAAGAGTAGCTTATATTATACATTTGGTGTCATATACATGCTTGGAAGATACAAGAAAAGTCTGGTTATCAACTTCTAGAAAGAAAATAACAACCAAAACAACTGTCAAGAATGCTGGGTTCTAAGGACAAACCAATGATGGTGATAATGCAGATAATGACAATACCTTAATTTATTGGTTGGAGCGAGCTTCTTGTCATCGCTATGATGGTAATATTCATTGGAATCAGCAGGAGGAGGATTGAGGTGTCTATTCTTGAATGCTACAAGAGGAACTTGAACAAATCCAGTAAACAAGCTATAGCTCGGCTTCACTTTGACGTAAAGTGTAGAACCAAATAAGAACATGAAAGCAGAGAAGAACATAAGAATTGCGAGGATTCCAAACCCGAAATTCCACCCCAAGTGATCTTGAATGTACACCATAGTTGTTAAAGCAATCACTACAGACATTGCAGTAGAAGCATAGTACCAGTTGAAGAAGCGTTCAAAGATTCTCTCGCTATCAGGCGTTTCTTTATCAATTGGTTTGCACCAAAGGCCATTGAACAGGTCTGATGCAGCCAGCCCCAATTGAATTAGTCCAAAGAACAATTACTGCAAGTTGGGATGGTGTTGCAGGGTTGCAATCATCTTGAAATTGTTCACATGGTGGAGGTTTCATCCTGGAATTGTGGTTGTTGACCAGGTAAAATTATTCCTATTGAAACAAGGCAAACTTGAGCAGCATTAGATTTTGAAAACCAAAATTGATTAACACTGCTTGTTTTGGTATAAAATGTTTTCAGTTTCCAGAAAATTATAGTTTGGGGTGCTAACGGAATCTTTCTCAAACCCAATAACAAGATGAGGCCATGAAAATATAGGCGTTTGATTCATTTTTTTAAGCGTGCTTGCAATTTTTGAAAGCTATGACAGATTTAGTTATCTGGCTTCATTTTATCTTTACAAATTTAGTGTTTATGTTTTTTTGAGCAAAGAAAATGGGAACCAAAAGCAGATTGTCGGTGTTTTCGCTGTTTTTAGAACAAAAAACAGTTTCAAAAACTGTAACCAAACGGAGCCCTATGTCCCCCTCTGGTTGGCTGGGAAAATCTAAGACAAGAAAAAAATCAAGAAAATTTGAATATTTAGTATTTCATTACGTAATAACCAATTTGCATATATAGTTTAGTGGAATCTCCCTTTCTTAATTCAATTACAAACTACGAGACACCCAGTTTCTCTCAGCAACCACACGGTGGGAATTCCAAATTATTTTACCCATTCAAACGTGGTGCATTTCGATTTATCACCTCTTTCTTTACTGCAATTTTCCTGAAACAAACGGATCCAGAAAAATACATAAATTGAAGAAAACCAGAATTCGACTTACGATGAGGCTAGAGAAGAACCGAGAGCGATGACCCTGAACCGAGCAAAGTAAGCATCGGAGAGAAAAGCTCCATAAATAGCCAAGCCATTGGTAAGAGCCGACCAAATGAACAAAAGGTTAGCCCCATTTGCAGCTTCCATGTTATATTCCCTCATCACGTATAATATCATGTTGGGTAGCACACCTATGCTTGCCATTCTCTCAAAAACCTCGTTCACTGCAATCCCAAAGAAAAAAAATCACCAAAAGAAGAAAAAGAAGAAAATTCTGAACTTATTAATTAATCACCTCTGCAATACCCCGATTACCCATAATGAAGGGCATTGTTCTTAAACCACCATGCCTCGAAATTGAAGGTTGATGGGTCGGATTCTTCGGATTTGAAGACAACCCCATAGCATTCTTCGGATTTTTTTTTTTACTTTTAATTCACTTAAATTAATTACGTCTTTATTCTTGGTTGAGAACTCACGGTGTACTATAGGAATAATAAGTGAAAGCGAGAATCATCATATGATTTAGAATGTTGATTTAATTCTTAGAGATTAATAGCCAGGTCGGATCGATGCGCAGTGGTTGCGGAGAGTATGTATGAAGCAGCGGATCTTGGCTTATCACCGAGGTGATGGAGCGACGTGTGACGCTTGAATCATTTAGAAATGATTTAACTACGTGATAAGCTAATTCAAATCCAGATTCAAATTCAGGGTTGTATTATCTTTCTCTATTTATAGAGTACAAACCCTAGAATACTTAATAGTCATTTAGGTCTCCACACCTTAAGGCCCAAGTCCATGTGTGAACCCATTTTGTGTTTTAAACAACTTGGATTTACTTGTATGCGCGAAAAATCCAGCAATCTCACTTGCTATAAAAACAAGTCAGGAGTTCTTTCTTGTAATGATATCATGCTCCACCATTTATCACAGGCTAGTTTGGGGATACTAGTTCATCATTAATCAAAGCTCCCTTAAATAATTCTTAAACGATTATGTCCGTGCTATTCCTAAAAGCCCAGAATTGAACTCTAAGATTAATAATATTAAATATTAATAAAATATCAATAATTAATTGATAATATTTTCTATCAATCAATCAATTATTTATTCTCTTGATTTATCAGTTATACAATGATAAAATGTATTGGCGGTGACTTCGCAACATCAGTCTTGAAGAGCATATTAGAGATATTCTTAAATTTCCTTATTGTTTATTTCATAAGCTACACGACAATTAAATAATCTTGCTCCCAAATCATCAAGATATTGGTGGAATCCGAAATAGACCTCACTTATTGACAACTCAAAGAACAATAGTCATTTAAATACCTATCATAATAATAGGGTTGAGAGAAGAATAATAACGAAATATTGCTTGGGATTTATTTCCTTTCTGAAATTTAACTTCAAATAAATCTCGCTTTGATCACCATCCAGTATGGCGTAATTTGTCTTAATATTTTATAATAACGAGGCAGATTATTTCATAAAATATTGCAATCTAAATAAAGCACCCAACTTTGTTTAATGACTGTGATCGTATTCATTAATTATGAGAACCTATGATCATGTCTTCTATGAATGTATTCATATGATCATATACCTCTGATTGTCCAGGACCTTATAAGCAAAATATCGTGTGCACAATAATATGAAGAAGCCACCTCATATTGTATTAAATTAAACTTAGAAAATATAATAACATACATCTTGTTCTAAAAAAAAAAAAAAAAAAAGCTAAATAGCTCGCATAAAACAAGTCCCGGTAGACTCTTAACACCCATGTAATCTACATGTTTCTCGAAAACTTGAATAGGTAGTGTCTTTGTTAATGGGTCTGCTAAATTTTCCTCTGATGCTATTTTAGTAACCATTTAGTGTAAACACATATCCAGAAGTGGATTTTCTTGAATCAATATCCCCTTGGAAATTTGAGTTTGTATAACCAATAGTTTTCAAACTCCCACTAGAATATACTAGCATATAATCTCTTGTTCTCCTTAGATATTTGAAAATATGCTTCACTGCAATCTAATGTTCTTCTCCTGGATTGGATTGATACCGACTAACTATTCCCACCACGTATGATCATACATTTGGTACATAACATGGCATACATGAGACTACCTCTTCTTAGAAGCAAAGGTATCCTACTCATCGTTATTTACGCTCGAGAGTTTTGGTAGATTCAACTGTGAAAGATGAACTCCATTACAAAGGGTAAAGTTCCCTTCTTGAGATTTTCCATGTTGAACCTAACTAGAATTTTATCTATATAAAGCTTGAGATAATGCTAACACCTTCTTCAGGTCTGTGAAGTTTGATTCCGAATATAGTTGGCTTCTCCAGTCTTTCATATCAAATTGCTTTTCTCGACCACGTCCTTCTGATTGATAACACCTCTATGTCATTTAGATTAGTATCATCTAAGTAAAAGGACTAGGAAAACTACTTTTGTACCTTGGATCCTTTAGTAAACACAAGATTCATCAAGACTTTCTCAAAAGCGTATATAAAGTTGTAAATGATCAAACCTAATGTTCCATGTTATGGATGCTTGCTTTAGTATAAATGGACCTTTGCAGCTTACATGCCATGTGTTCTTACTTACTTTAGCTATGGAATATACAGTTTGCTCAATGTAGATGTCCTCTTCTAGCCCATAAATTAAAATAATTTTGACATCCATCTTCCAAATCTGTGTCCCCAGACTTGCGGCTATCTAAGGGCTGGATGGATTTAAGCATGGTACACTAAGCGGGAAAGGACTGTTTATAATCTATCCACACTCTTTTGGGTATAACCTTTTGCCACCAATCTAGCTTTGAAGGTTTTCTCTGTCCCCATCTGGTCGATCTTTTCTCTTGTAGATCCACTTACTCCTAGGTTTACCGCTGTGTTTCCTGAGAGACCAAACTGAGTTAGAATACATAAACTCCAAACTCCATCTCACGGTCAATGGCTTTGAGTCTGTAAGACCCAAGAAATTCCAATTTATGGAAAAAAGGTAAAATCGTAATTCGATTCTGAAGTTGTTAATTTGATTTAAAAATGCGTAATTTATTCTCTGATCTCGGATGATGACCAATTTCATAGTTGGGGCTCGTCTAAGTAAAATCTAGCTAGCACGTAAATTTACGTCGAATTAAAGAGACGGTCGGTCGTATTTTAAAGCATGTATTCAGTCTTAGATAAGCAGGTTTCGATCACGACGAAAGTCACATATAACACGTACTCATGTGCCATAAGTGGTATGAGTTGAGAAATGATGAAAATGGACGGCCGAGATAGTGCCGAATGTCAAAACTAGGAAATGAAGGGACATAAAGGTCATTTTTGGTAAAGTTTAAGTCACTATAAGACAAAATAGTGTACATGGCTTGTCTTCCCCACTTAAAAGCTAAAGCAAGCGTTAGGTAAAGAAGGAACCATTAGCCATTTTTCGTTTGGGAGGTTTTGAGAAAGCCTTCTCTCAGATTGATAATCGATGATGGTCTGGGACAAGAAGGAGAAGCGTTCTCACGCGGAGAGGGTTTCGCGTGGTGCAGGGATTTAAGGAATTTCCTCAAACTCCCAGTGAGTTTCTCCTAACTAACGTTTTATTCAGTTTAAGTACTTTACAAATGTTGGTCGAAAGAAGTGTATGGACGTTTGGTCGATCCCAAAACATGGGACGAATTATTGGAAATTTTTTGGAATCCCATTGGTAGTCCATCACTTTGAGCACGGCTGTTGGGTGATGTGAAAAAAATGAAATAAATTGTGCATTGGTTGAGATGACGGAAATGGCCGTGAAATACGAGTTATGAGGTGAGTAGATGAATTAATGAATTTTAGAGAATAGTAGTAGGGTTTCATATTCAGAAGCAGTGTTCTCAAAATATATTTTGTGAAAATATGTGTTTGGTTGAGTGATTTAAATTAAATTGCTCGTGTTTGATCCGATAGCCCCAGTGAGCTGAATTTTGATGTATGAAATGAGAATTTACATGACATGATGGTGTGAATTGATTGTTTTGTAAATATATGCATGTTTATATATTTACATGTGAATTAAATGTATTGGGTGTATACATGCATTCCATATGCTGTGGAACACCACAGGACTATAAGGTAGTGCATAAGAGATGATCTAGAGAAAAGCGGTTCGGAGGGTTGTACAAAAATATTAATTATCGGAGGGTAGTCCAAATATATCAATCGTCGGGCGGCCCCCGATTGATATACGCATCGGAAAAGTTGTCGCGAGCAAAGCAAATAATAACTTTCATACGAGAGGCTTAGGCGAGTGTGAAGAATAGGTAGGGATTTCGAGATCAGGTTGGTAGTGTGAGCATTAGTAGGATCATGCATTTATGTGTTTTTCATTGAAGACATTGCACTTGCACTTAGGTGGTGAGTAGCCCACTTAGGGTGATTCACTGCGAGGCGTGCTTCGCCCTAATGGGATGTCTTTAAGGTGTAGGCAGTGCAGGGGACGGCTCGTCCTAAGACCGAGTTAGAAGAAAACCGGGTTGTGGCTTTGATGTATATGTATTAGAACTTTGATTCAATGTGTGTATAATATAAAGTAAAGCCTGTAACTCTTGTAACTATTGGGTATATAGTTGGATTCATAGTTGGCATGTATATTGAGTATTGTTTATGGGCCCAAGTGGCCGTTTTAAATCATAAACTGTTATATTGGACTGTTTGGGACAGGTTTATGCAGGTTCTGTATTTGGGTAGAGCTCCCCGTACAAAGGAGACTCTGCCCGATTTTCGTGAAAAATGTCGGGTCACCCGACATTCACGAGTATTCCGCGGGTTGACGAGTAGTCAACGAACCCCCGGGATTTGGGGCGTCACAGCTTGGTATCAGAGCTTAGGTATACGAATACCTAGGGAGCTCGGGTTAGGGTATCCATCACCACTAGGTGTGGTTCGATGTCGAGTGTAGGTATGAGATTACCTAGGAAATCACGGGACAAAACTAGGACACTACATGCACGTGTTTTGTGTGTTTTGTGTGATTTGATGAAATGTTGTATGAATGTTTGATGAATGGTATATATACCATGTCATGTTATGTAGATGTTATTATTCTTAGGAAAAATAGCACCTAAATTTGTAGTGGAAAGTTTTGGAAAATTTTACGGTGTACAAAGGCCCCAGGAACAAAAATGAGAAAGAATAAATTTTATAAATTTATTTGACCTATTAGGTGATGAAAATAATTTTCTAAGTTGAAGAAAATCAGAGAAAATAAATTTTATAAATTTATTTGAGTATGGAAAATGAGAAAAAAAATATTTATAAATATTTTTCTAAAATTTTCTAATGGCGGGCCCAGGGGAAATGAAAAAAAAAAAAAAATTTGAATGAAACACGAAATAGACTCTTTGCCCAAATTTGAGCAGGTAGAATTTGGCCTTGACGCCACGATGGAGTGCGGGCGTTGGGAGGCGCGAGGGGGGGGCGCGAGGGGGGCGGAGTAAGCGCGGGGCGTTTGAGGCCTTGGGAGGCTCAGGGGCCCCAGGCTGGGGCCTTTGGCGCGGCGGGCGGAGTGGGGCGCGGCCCTAGGCTCGTGAGTGGCTTGGGTACACGTGGGCAGTGCGCTCAGGTATTTTGCCCGGTTTGACACAGTAATGTTCTGAGTCGATTTTGGACATTAATTGTCAGACAGGTTCATGAACCTTTATTCATCACAAAAATTTTGAAAAAAATTTTAATTTAAATTAATTAAAAAATAAGCAAAAATCAAATAAAAATTAGCTGAAATTTTGAAAAAAATAAATTTTGTGATCAAAATATTGATTGATTGTGGATAAATTATCTGCGACTTCATAAATGCGGGGACTTGATATATCTGCTGGTTTTGTGTATGATTAATTAATGCCGGAAGTACGTGTTTATCTTGTGGAATGCGTATTGTATATTGGCTATGTAGTGGCTTGTGTAGATGGCTGAGTAGGCGAGGGCCGCGAGGTCGATCAGGCATTTGGTCGAGCACCTGGAAGCCATTTGACAGCCGCAGGCAGCTGATCAGCGGGCTTTCTTTGAGGCGTGGAGTGTCGCGTGGCTGCTTGTGCTCAGGCGAGCATTGCAGTGGTCGGGAGATCCAGTAACCTCCGGAGATTTAGGCGCACCAATCCTCCGGCGTTCATAGGGGAGGGCAGGTGGTGACGACCAGTTGGTTTATCCGGATCAGAGACATATTAGAGGCTATGGATATCACCTCCGTCTGACCGGATCGGGTTAAATTTGCATTCAGCTAGAGGGCGAGGCCAGGTAAGGTGGGAGATGATGAGGGCTTCTAGAGACTTAAGGGCTTTGACATGGGCGAGTTCGGGTTTGTTTATGAAACAGTATTTTCGAGGCAGCGAACATGCAAGGCTTCCGGGAGTTCCTAGAGCTGGCGAGCGATGGCCAGTGATGAATTTACGTGGCTAGATTCACGAGTTAGCCGGATTCGGCGATGATACGTGTCCCACGAGACTTGGCGAGGTTAGGGTCGAATGGTGAAGTTGTGTGTTGTGCGAGATTGTAGGATTAAACACATGATATGGATTCTATGGTTGGGGCTATTTTATTTATAGAGAGGAAATGGAGGATGCGCGGAACACTCGGGATACGAGTGTTGTGCGAAGGAAGGGCGGTCCGGTCTTAACCGGTTCGGGAAAGAAGCGACTTCTAGTTCCGCAAGGGTTCAGTGGCGACCCGTCCGGGCGGCGGGACGGATGGTGTGCTACCATTGTCGGCGGCTGGGCCGCGTAGGGCGAGATTGCCCGAGAGAGACGAGGATCGGGGTTTTGGGACAGCACGATCCCGATCGGTAGTAAGACGGGGAGAGGATCTGATGCGTTCCTCCGCTGGCCACGGTATAGGCGGAGGAGCCGGTCTCGGTTCGAAGACTACGCGGGCACCTGCATTTCACGGAAGGCGAGGCCCAGGAGGCAGTATGGGTAGAGCGGAGGGCGGGACCACGGGCGGGCGGGGAGACATGTTAAGGGGTCGGGGCGTGTCTACGCCATCCTACCGTGGTGAGTCGGCCGGTCCCGGCCGGTTATACGAAGTGCGTTTTGCTATCTAAACATGGGCTAGAGTGTTATTTGATTCTAGTGCTTCGCATTCATTAGTATTTATCAATTGATCGAGTTGGGCTTAAGAGGTTGAGACAGAGGGCCTTTGGCCCATGTGAGTTCTCACAGGGATTACGGCGAGAATAGGGATGATATGTCGAGGTTGCGGCATTTGGAGATCTCGGGGACTCTACTCACAGTGGACCTGAGGATCATGGACATGTCAGGTTCGATGTCATCCCCGGTATTTCGGGAGACAAGCATGACATTTACGGACGGATTATACGAGTCAAGTGTCGGGAGACGATTGGCGGGTTATTGCTGAGCCTTACCACCCCAGAAGACGAATTAAGACCGGACTTAGATCTACCACCTCCCGAGTGGTTTGCGGTATCGCGGATATTTTCTAGATGAGCTACCTTGACTACCTCTACATAGGGATGTAGACCGGTATTGAGTTACACCTGGTACTTCACCCGTCTACATACCACTTAGGATGGCACCGGTTGAGTTGCGGGGAACTCGAGTCCGGCCTGCGGGAGCTGCTGAGACGAGGGGGTTCATTAGGCCAGAACTTGCACTTCACCATGGGGCGCTCCGGTTACATTTGCGAAGAAGAGGACAAGACCCTTGTGCATTGATTGCGCCAGTTGAAGGCGGGTTCACGATCGAGAATCGGTACACCCATTCACAGAAGGATTGATTTGTTTGATCGGTTGAGAGGAGGCGCTGAGTCTCAAGATAGACCTTGTGGCTGGTTACCATCAGGCGGGGTTAGGGACTCTGAATATACCTAAGACGGCGTTTAGGACGCGTTATGGGCACTAAGTTTCGGCGATGCCCGCCCGGATTGGCAGTGCGCGGCGGCATTCGCGGATCTCATGCATAGGATATTCGACCCCCTATTTAGATCGGTTTATCGTGGTCTTCGTGGATGACATCTTGATCTACCGGTCGAGTAGAGCATAGTATCACTTAGGATGTTTCACGGAGTTGTTGAGAGACCCCTATCGGTTATGCGCGAGTTGTTAAGTGCGGTTAAACTGCGAGATGAATCCCTGGATGTGTTGAGCCAGGGATGTCAGTCTGATGCCGAGTCAGTATCAGATAGTGGGATCAGAAGTGGGTCTTCAAGATACGTAGTTTCTTGGGATTATTGGAGAGATTCATTGAGGATTTCTCGGGGATGCTTTTTATGACTAGGTTGACCGGAAGAGTGAAGTTTGATTGGGATGATAGATCTCGAGGGGCATTCCGGGAGTTGAAGGAGACTTGCCGACTCCCATCTTGATAGTTCGGGGACGGGAGGACGGGGGGTACACGGTGTATTGTGATGCCTCGGCGGATGGGATGTGTTTTGTGCGGTCGGAGATTAGTGGCTTATGGTTCTCGTCCAGTTGAAGAATCCTGACGGAATTACACACACGTAGTGCCGCCTTGAGATTTAGCGCCACTACTTATACGGCGAGGAGTTCGAGGTGTACTCAGACCATAAAGTCTGAAGTATATTTTCACGCTGGCCGGGACCTGATATGGCCAGCGTAGATGGATGGAGTTCTAGAGGATTATGACTTCCTTTGCATTACCATCCGATAAAGTGAAATGTGGTGGTATTCTCGGTCGAAGTCACAGTGTTAGCTAGTATAGCTTCGCGAGAGTGGCGGATGCTGAAGACGTAGGGCGAGTTTGGGCTCTGATGCAATGACGAGACTCGAGGTACCTTGGGAGTTTAATGGCTGCAGTCTGTTTGAAGCGAGTGATTGAGTCCGTGGCGGGGCGAGAGATAGTGTCCATCATGGATGAAATCACGATCGAATAGAGTGACGAGTTTGAATTTGTTCCACGTAGATAGTAGTCTTCGATATAGGGACGGGTAGTGGTTCCCAAATTGGTAGATTTGAGAGAGGAGATTACCGAGGAGTTTCAACGCTCGATTTCTTGGAGTGCATCGAGTGAGCGAGAGATATGCAGGGATCTTCGTGGCGATTACTATTGGAGTGGGATGAAGAGACACGTGGGGACTTTATTCAGCGATGTCTCACATGTCGGCCAGGTTAAGGCGAGCACGAAGCGGCGAGGGCTTCGCCGGCCGTGGAATTGGCGAGTGGAAGTGGGAGCCGCGTCGATGGACTTTGTGACCCGCACGCCACGGACGCGACGAGCGTGGCGGTATGGGTGATAGTGGGTAGGCTCACGAAGTCGGCACATTTCTAGCCACAACGGATGACCTTCGCCTTGGAGAGATTACTGCTTAGGTTATACATTCGAGAATGGTCCGTTTACATGGAGTGCCGGTATCCCATAGTGTCGGATAGGGACAGAGTTTTGCGGCCTGATTTTGGAAGAGTTTCAATTTATGGGCATACGACGATGAGTCTGGCGTTCCACCCTCGAGACGGATGGTCGGTCCAAGAATTTATATAGGTATTAGAGGACATGCTCACGGCGTACGTCTGGATCGTAAGAGCGTTTGGGAGGAGCATTTGCCCTTAGTGGATCGCTCTGACAACGAGTTACGAGTATACGAGATGGCCTTAGTATGAGGGCATTGTATGGGAGGCCATGTAGATCACTTGGGTATGTTGGACGAGGTGGGAGAGGCTCCATCCTTTGGTGCTGATCGATTAGAACACACCTCAGGAAGGTGAGCTTGATCTGACGGCGTCTTCTCATTTCGAGAGCGGCGGAAGAGTTATGCGGATGTGCGACGTCGACTCTTAGAGTTCGAGGTTGGGGATCACGTCTTCTTGAAGGTGATGCCTAAGAGGGGAGTGGTCAGGTTCGGTAAGCATGGGAAGCTATCGCCGAGGTTCATTAGACCCTTCGAGATCTTTCGAGAGGGGTAGACACCATTACATCTGGAATTAGCGTGCCTTGACATGTCGTGTGTCGCGAGGTGTTTCACGTCTCCACGTGCTCCAGAAAATATACTCGAGATCCGGCTCATGTGGTGAGTGGGGGTAGATTGAGTTGACGCAGATAAGACCTTGATGAGGACGGTGTGTGCGTTGTTGATAGTCGTGATCCGGGTTTTGCGATGCAAAGGCCGTGAAGAAATTTGGTAGAGGCTCTTATGGAGGCACTATGGAGTGGAGGAGTCCACGTGGGGCCTTGAGGACACGATCGTTTTTATCCCTTCTTGTTTAGGGATGAAGGTACGTGGTTTGGTCGTTTAAGATTTAAATGACTGTTTACATGCATGGTAGAATGCACGTTGCATACGCATGTGATTGATTGTAATTGTCCAGAATTTCGGGAAGAAATTCCTTTTAAGGAGGGAGAATGTAAGACCCAAGAAATTCGATTTACGGAAAAAGGGTAAATCGTAATTTCGATTCTGAGAAGTTGTTAATTTACATTAAAAATCAGTAATTTATTCTCTAGATCTCGGATGATGAAACGGATTTCACCATTGGAATCGTCTCAGTAATAGCACGTAAATTCATCGAATTAGGAGACGGTCGGTCGACACGTTTTTAGAGCATCATTGTTCGAGATCTTGAGTAAAGCTGTTTCGATGTGAAAGTCACATATAACACATACTCATGTGCCATAAGTGGTATGAGTTGAGAAATGATGAAAATGGACGGTCGAGATAGTGCTGAATGTCAAAACTAGGAAATAAAGGGACATAAAGGTCATTTTTGGTAAAGTTTAAGTCACTAGAAGACAAAATAGTGTATATGGCTTGTCTTCCCCACTTAAAAGCTAAAGCAAAATGTTGGAAACAAAAGAAGGGAACCAGTAGCCATTTTCGTTTGGGAGGTTTTAGAGAGAGAGAACATACTCTCTAGATTCTGACAATCAAGCCAGTCGGCAGTCTTCGGGACGAAGGAGAGAAGCGCTCTGACGGAGAGGGGCTTTGAGCGTGGGTACCGGATTTAGGGAATTTCCTCAAACTCCGAGAAGTAAGGGTTTCTCCCTACTTGCATTTTATTCCCGTTTTAAGTACTTTACAAATGTTTGAGTCGAAAGAGGCGGATTACGAGGTAGTTTGATGATCCCAAAACATGGGGCGGGTATTAAATTTTGGAATCCATTGAGTCGTCCATCCTTTGGGCCTGGTGTTGGGTGATTAATTGTGAAAATTTGTGGAAATAAGTGTGCATTGATTGGAATGAGGTCGGAAATAAGTGGTAATCACGATTCTAGGTGAGCCAGATGAATTAATGAATTTTCGGGAATAGTAATCGGGGTTCATTATTAAAACGGTGTTATGAAATATATTTTTGTGAAAATATGTGTTCCAGTCAGTGATTTAAATTAAATTGCTCGTGTTTGATCATTAGCAAGTGAGGCTAATTTTGATGTAATAAGAATGAGAATTTACATGACATGATGGTGTGAATTGATTGTTTTGTAAATATGCGTGTTTATATATTTACGTGAATTAAACTGTATTGGAATTGAGATCCGTAAATTCGTATGCGTTTGGAACACCACTAAGACTATGGGGTGGGTCGTAAGGATGAGTCCCCAGAAAGCGGTTCGGAGGATTGTCTAAAAATATTAATTATCGGGTAGTCGAATAATATATATCAATCGTCGGAGTGGCCCAATTGATATATACACATCGGAGGGTTGTCCACAAGCAAACAAATAATAATTTTCATACAAGGCTTAGGCGAGTGTGAAGGAGTCGGTGAGGACTCGGGATGCAGGTTGGTCATGTGGTGTCAGTAGGATCGTGCATTTGCTTGAATGTGTGTTTTCATTGGAACATTGCCTTTGCACTTAGGTGGTAGGTAAGCCCACTTAGGAGCGATTCCGTGCGAGCATTAGCTCACCACGTCGAGGATATTATTTCACGGTCACGGGGGCGTGCGAGGGACGGCTCATCTGAGGCTAGAGGATTAGAAGAAAGCTAGGGTTGTGGCTTTGATGTATACATGTATTAGAACTTTTCGTTTAATGTATGTATAGTATAAAGTAAAAACATATTATACATAACTATTGGGTATATAGTTGGATTCATAGTTGGCATGTATATTGAGTATTGTTTATGGGCCAAGTGTAGTTTAAATCATAAAGCTGATATATTAATTTGTTTGGGACGAGGTTTATGCAGGATTAAGCCAGGTGAGCTCCGTCTGAGGCTACACTTGGAATTTTAAATGAAAAATGTCGGGTCACCAGAGCATTCATGAAATATTCCATGTGGTTGTGGTGATGCGGACCCACAGGATTTGGGCCGTCGTAAGGCCACTCTTGTGCATCAACATTTCAGGTGCTTCATAATTCTGGGATCCTCTTTCTTATCAATGGTTATAGCCCTAGTAGGTGCTTGACAAGAGATATCTTGAAGGCATAAATTCTCCCATGTGTAAAGCTCATAGTTGTTGTGGTTCTACGGGAAGATCCTCTTGATCATTTGAATTGATTTCCTGGTTGTTGCAGTTTCCACTTGTATATCTACATTGTTCTACTATTGGTTTCACTGCGTGTAATTCACCTTCGAGTATATTTTCATTTTCACCTATTGGACCTTTTTGAAAACAATAGTAGCACAAATAGGTCCAAATTCAGGTGGTTTAGGCAATTCTTGAGCTGAGTCAAGCTCCTCAAGAATTACTTTACTCTTGGCCTTGAAATTGTTTACATAGTCTTCCTCGAAGAATTTTGCATTAGTGCTCACTATAACTTTCTTCTCTGAGGAACTATAAAAAAGTCCACCTCTCATTCCTTTAGGGTATCCAATAAACAAACATACTTCAATACGAGATTCCAACTTATGTGATTCCTTTCTCAAGACATGCGCCGGAGCACCCCAGATACGAATATGGTTTAAACTAGGCTTGCGCCCATTCCACAATTCAGTGGGTGATTCGTGTCATAGTAGGTGTATCGGAATCAACAAAATTTATATCCTGAAATCCCTAACTAGCGTGGTCATTTCTTTGCGATATAGTGGCTCTAGGTCAAACTCATGAATGGGTTTTCTTCATACAGAATGATTTTTTTTTTTTTTAGCTTCAAAATGGTGATCTCACTTTTGATTAAGGGTTTTTGTAAAAGTGTGAAGTTGATGGTGTGCGGATTGAAAGCGATATGATGTAAAATGGAATTAAACTATGAAAAGAACTTCTTGAAGTCTTGGGTTACTAGAATTTCAGGTTGAAAGAGGGTATCTTTTGAGTCCTCGAGTTCATTTCCTCGCGTTGGGGATGATGACATATAGTCATTTCCCGAACCGGATCTTCATTTAACTTTAAAAACTAACCCTCAGTGCATTTTCCTTTTGATGGAAAGCATTACTAAACATTTATGTTCCTTAAATGAGAATCCAACACCTTGACCCACCCTACTGAGGCTCTTACATCACAACTAATGGATGTCAGTGATCTAATGGTAAGCATCCTTGAATCAGGTTTTGAATTTCGCACGGTCGCCAAAATTTCCTCACATCGCGTGAAAATTTCGCACAGTCTGTCCTCTTGCACTTCAAGTCTTACGCACTTCAAGCTTTCTACACTTAGCTTTTACGCATCTTGGATTAGAAGATTAACTTGAATCCTTTTACTCATTCAATTTGACAAAAAATGGTATCAAGATCGATTAAAACTCTGAAAATAATAATATAGCGTCGAGGTATAAAAGGGACCTTAACGTGCCCAGGGTGGGTTAATTTGAATGATTAGTACACAAAAAGCACTCAAACCTAGAATAAGTAGGGTTGAAATAGCACTTTTGAGCCTTGTCCACACCCCAAGCAAACACATTGCTGGTCCCATAGCAATGCAAGAAGGAATAATGACGAATACTTGAGAATATAGTAGCCAGGTTGAGAAACAATAAAAACATAACACCTGTGAAATTGTAAACTGGCCAGAAACTATCACCAGAGATAAAGTACCGCCATAATTGATCATCGAGGTTTCCCCTCCATAATGCAACAGCAGGAACTTACAAAATCTAAGTCTTCGTTGGATCGCTTTCAATAATAAACTACCAAATGCACTCCGCTAAGCTCTTGCCTGACTGGCTTCAGCTAACCAACCTAAATAGATCGGACCCACCTCTTATTCCACAATTCTTTTGTGGTAGCAGGGTGCAATGCTAAGGAATCGACTTCGCCCAAAGTCCTTATGCTTGGGGATTCGTGGGTGGCTCTGACCGAGTTAAGGTTTAGAGGCCTTGAAGCCATGAGGATCTTTCGACCACAAACTCTTAAGGTTTCACCAGGACTCGGAGGATTTCGAGACTCCCGGTACTACAAACTTGCTAAACTCCACCCATCCACCCAGTGTAGTGAACAAGTCGGTGGCTCCTGACCGGTTGGCTTAGGGCGCGGTACATAAAGGCTTTCGCCGTAAACCCCTCCCGGGCCCAGGTGCTCGGGTTTCAAGACAAAGTGTTGCAATTGTTTTTTTTTTCTTTTCTTTTTCTTTTCTTTTCTTTTGGAAGACACAGTGGCCTTCTCATGGGGTCCATAACTATTAAAGCAGTCATGAAACTTCAAAAATAAGTTTTGCAAAGTTAAGGAGGTTCTTGTGAGTTTTAAATATCATTGAACCTAATGTGCTCAGATTCGTGTGGATTAGCTAGAGGGAAGGCAAGGCTAAAGCAACACAGGTATTAATCATCTATAATTGGGCATGGAACCAATCTAACAACATGAGTAGAATAGCTTAAATTCTTCAAGCGCAGAGATTAGTTAGTAAATAATATTTATATGTTTTGTATTATAAAACAAAAGTGATATTTCAAAGTAGTTGAAAGCTTTATAGTGGCTTGACAAAACCACCTTGCTAGCTGTGTGGCTCGCTCTTCACTTTGCAAATGATTAAGACAATACAAGTAATGTAAATATCACTTCCTTTGCTTCAACTCTTCCACTCCCCTGACCAAAAATCACATTGTCCTCGATGGGAATTGGATTGGAAAGTTAGCGTAGTGTGAAAAAACCTCCCTCGAGTGCGGTGATGGTGGGTCATCTCCATCCGACCCAGTGAGGCGATGACTGCGGTGGCGAGATGCTGCTTGACGGCGCGACAATCTAGGGATGTCGTTGGAGTGGGTAATGTCGGCTCTGTCGAAGGTCTCGGAGTGGTGGTCTGAGCACGAACTAAGGCTGGGATCGGCGGTAGGCCCAGGTGACCCTGAATCTAAAGAAGAATGGCCTGATTCTGGGCGAGAGCGGTCTCAGTGAGTGCCATCTGCTCAGCTAAAGATGCATAGGCGGCTGACAATGAAGCAGAAGTGGCTGAAAATGTACGGACCGCATCCATGATAGCTAGAAAGTCCAGAGGTGATATGGGGATATGTTGCGGTGCGGTAGAGGATGAACCAGCTAAGTCAGCAGGAGATGAGGCACTGGAGGTGACAAGCGCTGGCGGCTCAGAGGAAGCAGGATCTATAGGGCGAGGGGCCGTCGGTACCAGAATCGGAGGGGGTGAATATGGAACTGGAACCCCTCCAGTCGGCACAGCCTGGGATGGATGCTCATCTAGGGCAAAGGTAAGGTCCTCGGCTAGATCGTCCTCAACAACATCGGGAGGCTGAAGATGAAAATATCGAGGCACACTCCCGGTGCTCAAGTCAAAGTCATGTGACATCCTGAAATCTGTCGGCTCGTCAGGTGGCTCGATCGGGGGCGAGATGCTCAGGACTGGCACGAGGACTCGGGAGCGGAGGGATGGACTGGCTCGTTCTGAGCCCTTGCGATGGATGTGTCTCGAAATGGAACAAGGAGGTCATGATCAACTCCATTAGGGCTGAACGAAATCCCTACGAGGAAATCCAGGTATAGAGCCTCGAGGAATGGCTCCATACTCTCACGGACATGGTGCTGAAGCGGGAATAGGTTGCACCGCAAAATGTGATCGATGAGGAGCATGCTCGAGTTTGTTGCACGAATAGGATAGACCCGGTGACATGTCAGAGACTGATAATCAAACCATAATCGGCGAGGATGTGGCCAGCTAATGCATGTCTAGAGGTGGTGGAACAGTAGGTAAATCAAAAGTAGCAACTATGTCAGTGGCTCTTAGAATCCACTGGCGTAGTAAATCTCTTGAAGTGAATGTCATTTGTAGGTTAAATGGCTCCCTAGATGTCATGGTGTGATAAATTCGATGACCACCAGATTAAGAAATCACGCCTGAGGTGATAGCGACTCACAGAATGCTTGGTGAACTAGCGCATAGAGTCTCGAGCTCGGTCGGCCAATGCTGCAGGGAGATCGTAGTAGGATGCGAGATGAGATCTCCTTTGCGGCAATCAGAATTCCAGAGATCGGATGCGGTGGAATGTGGCCTCGGATCCTCGAGGCGAGGAATGGCTGGGGAGATCTTGCCTCGTAGCGATGGGGTGGTGATTGTGGGGGCTCAGGCCCAGGCGGAGGGACTCCACGGGCCGGATGTCGGGCCGTTTGGAAGGCGGGGCCCCCTTGGGGCGGGGTGCACCGGGAAGAGTGGGCAGGGCGTCTCGTGTGTGCTGCGAGGGCGGAGGATCCCGACACCTTGAGCACCCGGTGTGGCATGACATCGAGCGGGGCGGGACGATGCGTGACGACGGCTGGAGGTGGGCGCCCAGGCAACGGCCGGTGGTCGTGCCTGTGGGCCGAAGTGAAGGCCACCTAGTGCGAACCATGTTTTCTGGGAGTGGTAGGCGAGGGGGGAAGGGGCGCGCGGGTAAGAGCGACTCTGGCGGGAAAGTGACTGGCACAAAGGGTGAGAGGGGGTTATTTAAAGAGGAAATTGGACATGCGAAAGAGACGAAGGCGAGGTTTCGCGCGGGCCATTTCATGCCTTGTACGAAATTTTGTGCGGCGGGCGCATTTCGCGCGGGCGGCTCCCTCTGCGCATTATATACCTTCTGCGATTACCCTTCCCAAAGTAAAACTCCTACTTGGGGATAAATAAGGTAGGAAATTAGTTAAAATAATAAAATTTAAAATTTAAAACTAAGCTAAAAATACACAAAGGAAAATTTATCTTCAAGAAATAAAAACAAAATAAAACAAAAAGTTTTGGGTGCGAGTTTGGTCATTGGAGACGAAACCCGACCTAAGTAACTGATGAAGTTGAGAGAGATTCGAGGAGAATCTCACTCCTTATGCAACGGTGTCTGGCGACATAGAGACCATGCTTTGCTCATTAACCTTGAACACTCTATTATCCTTTGTGTTGAGTAGGTCCACTGAGCCATTGAGGTATGCGTGATGGATGGTGAATGTAGTGCAATCCGCATCTTGATTTGGGCTTTGCCCGGAAAAGGTGGAGTTTGGGTAGTGAGTAGGACTTGGTGCTCACGATTGAAGTTCTTCGGTACATGAGCTAATCATGCCACTTCTTTAATTTGTCCTTCGCAATTTTAGTTGAGTGAGGCGTCATTCACCAACTCTTCTAACTCATTGATATCGAGGATCTTTGGGCTGCTCTTCCCGTATCCGAGGTTGAATTTTATTGCCCACGAGCCTTATATTCAATTTCTACATGTAGGTGGCATGCCTTGCCATAGACTAGGCGGTAGGGGGACATCCCAGGATGGTCTTGTATGCCGTTCTATATGCCCCTGAGGAATCTGAAGCTTGAGGGCCAGTCTTCACGGTCGAGGTTCACCACTTTCATCGGTATGGTTTGATTTCCACTGTTGAATAGCTCCACTTAGCCACTAGTCGAGATGATAAGGGTGTACTTTGTGCGACACCATACTTGGATAAGAGATTCTCAAGATTCTGTGTGAACCCCCGTCAGCAGTATGGCTTTAGGGACCGAATCACGGAAAAAATGTTTTCCTTTAGGAATTTCTTTCCACTTTGTGTTCTTTTCTAAAGGCAAGCTTCCACCCATTTTGACATAGTCAACTCCCACTAAGATGTAGACATATCCAAAGGAATGAGGGAATGTCCCATGAGTCGATGCCCAAAAAATCAAATAACTTAACAACTAGAATAGGGTTCAGTGGCATCATGTGACAATGAGAGATTTTTCCCAACCTTTGGCATTTGTCGCATTGTTTGCACATGGTATAAGCATCCTTAAACAAAGAAGGCCAATAAAATCCAGCTTGTAGCACCTTCATGGCAGTTTTTTGGGAAGCAAAATGGTCCCCACAGGCACTGTCATGATAGTGGTTGAGTAGCCCTCTTTGTTCACCTTCAGGCACACATTTTTTGATAATTTGATTAGCACAGTATTTGTACAAGTAAGGTTCTTCCCAATAGTAGGAGTGGATTTTTGCATGGAAGAACTTCTTATCCTGTGCTTTCCATTCTGTTGGCAATTCCTGTACCAGAAGTTAGCAATGTGGGCAAGCCAGGGAGCACTATCGGCTGTGAGTAGAGACCTCCTGCAGGAATTCATCATAGATTGGGGGTTGTGGGTGTTGTGTGCTATAGTTGAAGAATGCGGAGATGATGCGTGACAACATTTTCCACACCCAGCACTATCCAGTCTGCGGGTTGAACTCACGTAATAGAGGACCCATCTAATAAGCCTAGCCTTGGCATTTTGTAGTGGCGAGATACTTCAAAGGCCCAGATGGTGCAGTGAAGATAACTATGTCGGTCTAATCAGGCTAAGCCGCGAAACTTGTCAAGGCATAGACCACTGCCAGCAACTCTTTCTCAGTGGTAGTGTAATTCCTCTGAGCTTCATTCAATGTTTTGCTCGCATAGTAAACCACATATGGTTTGCCCTCTGCTCTTTGTTCGAGAACCGCTCCGACAGCGAGGTCACTTACATCGCACATAACCTCGAAAGGCAACTGCCAGTTAGGGGCCCTCACTATTGGTGCAGTGGTCAAGTAAGCCTTGAGCCTTTCAAACCTTTGTTGGCATTCGGCATTCCACTCAAACTTGGCATCTTTTTCTAGGAACTTATAAAGTGGCTTGGCAATTTTTGAAAAGTCCTATATGAACCTCCTATAGAAGCTGCATACTGAGTGCCTACTTGTCTTCACATTGGTGGGAGAGAGGCGATTTAGAATCAGTTCAACTTTACTTTGTCCTTCAATTTCCTTCTCGGAAATGACATGTCCCGGCTGTATCCCTTGGTTGCATGGAAATGCCACTTTTCTGAGTTAAACCTTTAGGTTCTTCTCAATACATCTATTAAGACCGGTTCGAATGGATGGGCATTCGTCAAAAGCTTTCCCCATAGGCTAGTGATATCATCCATGTAAACTTCCATGTGTGTTACGAATCGCGAAAATGTTGAGCATATGTTGGAGCGTGAGCGGGGGCATTACCTGGCCAGAAGAACGCATTCTCATGTAGGCATAAGTGCCAAATGGGCAGGTAAAGGTTGTCTTGTCCTGATCATTTGCAACAATTTCTATTTGGAAGTAGCCCGAATAACCATCGAGCTTGATAGAAGGGTGACTGAAATTCTTTCAGTAGATGATCCATGAAGGAGGGTAGAGGAAGTGATCTTTTCTTGTCACCTCATTCGATCTTCTATAGTCAAATACACTGCCTCCGACTGTGTAGGCGGGTGGGTATTTCCTCTCACTTTGCATTACGCCTTTGTGGTTATCCACGATTTCTTAGGCATAACTTGCAGGTTGGGTGAAGTGCTATGAGATATGGGGTAAATGATACCATTTCACAGCGGCCGAGACAATCACGAACTACCTCCTGCATGTGATTCAATCTCCTCTGTGGGCGCCCTAGCGACTTTTGACTCTTCTTCTAAATAAATGTGATGGGTGCAGATTGTTGGGCTGATACCTTTTAAATCGGAAATTTTCCACCCCAAAGCTTGCTTGTTCCTCTTGAGGAGGTGCAGCAGATTTTCTTCCTAAGGAATGGTCGGCGGTGATGATATTACAAGTTGGACCTTGCTTGTTTCTTCAAAATGCATATTTTAATTCCACGAGAGCGGGGCTTGAGATCTAGCACATTGAGATTCCTTTGTCTTCTCGGTCAATAAAGGTAAAATTTCCGTTTCTTTCTCCATTTAAAGTGCGCCAAAGCTAAATGCATTGGGAGTCTGTTGCTCTCGAGCACTCGGACAACTCACAGGTCGGCACATCTTGCATGATGCTCATTAGCTTGTTCTTGAAATTGTATCTATTATGTGGGCTTCTTCACAATCATCCTCCTTTGGTTTATATGCTTTTTACTGATGGAAGATGTGAGTTGAAGTCATGTTCCCCAGGTGAGGTTGCATAACCCCATTTCGGCAATTTATAATGGTAGTAAGTTGAAATGGCCTTCCCCATATGATGGTATATGGTTATTTACTTTATAGCGGCTCTGTAGCCAAATCTGACAAAATCCTTTGGATAGTAGAATTTGTCCACTTGTATTAGAACATCCTCGATAGTCCCCCTTTGGTATTTTAATAGACTATCGTGAGACGATTGATGGGGCTTAAGTTCTCCCCGAACCAAGTTTGCTTGTATTATGGAATATGAGCGTGGGTTCACGCAGCTCCCAGTTTAGTAGTGCTTTTTCTCACGTAAGTGCCTCAATGCTTAGGATGGTAGGACACGGATCTTTGTAATTCTTAGGGGTCTTGCGCTCCGATGATGGCATTGACTTGCTTTCGGGTTCAGAAGGCCTTCTTATTGACTTTAAAACCTCTCTTCAGCGACTGCATAGGTCGCTAAAAATTTAGCATAAGTGGGGACTTGCTTTATCATGTCAGCGGAGGATGTTGACCTTCACTTGTCTCAACACTTCTAACATTTCTGTTTGATTGATGGCCTTCTTCTTGTTTCTCAGTGCTTGTGGGAAAGGAGGGGGTGTACACTTATTCACTGTATCCCCTTTTGGTGCCTCATCCTCTAGTTCAGGTTCAACTACTTTGGGGATCTTCCGCTAGCGGTTTAGGCGGATGGTTTGACTTCTCTACCACTCCTCAAAGTGACCACTGCTTTTACTTCATCCATTCTGGGGTTTGGGTCACTAGAAGAGCTCAATTCATGCATTCCCCTTAGATTGGGTTGCGTCTGAGAAGGAAATTTTCCTTTTTCTAACACCTGCTGCTGGTTTGTTAGCTTTGAAATTGAATACTGCAGGTTGTCGTATTTTTGGGAGATCTCAGACTGTAGGTTATCTATCTTTTTATTAAGTGTGCATTCCACTGCGTCAATTTTCTGATTAGTCTAAGCATTCACTACCTTATGTTCCTCCACAAAATTACCCACTACCTTGCTTAAGTTCATGATAGCTTGTTCCACAGGGGATGAGGATTGGAGTTGTTGTTGCTGAGAGGTGGAACACATTATCTTTATACTGGCGATCTTTGACACTTAGAGGGAACTTATCTGATGGAGGTTTAGGCTTCGAAGGTTGGGATGATTCCTCCGATTAGGATTATAGGTGTTACCATATAGACATCTGATGGTTTTATTACAGCCTAACATTTGCATGCACTTCATCTCAAATCCCTCGTGAAGAAATTTGTGAATGATACTCTCCTTGATGACTAATGGATTGGCGGTTAAAAGCAGTGGAGGGGCACGTGTGTTTTTAGTGCTGAACCTCATCTTGATTTCTCATTTCAGCTCTTCAATCGTCGAGTCAACGTGGTGGCTTTGCTTTCATTCATATCGTCGGGTGCATAAATGCCTCCCCTTTGATGGAGTTGCGAGGGCCTCATTTTCGGCTTCCCTCGGGTTTGGCTCATCCCATGCTTTGGAGGTCTCGACTACATAATTGAGGAAATCCATGGCTTCATCTGAATTTTTACTCAGGAAGTCTCCTCCACACATGGTTTCCAACAATTGCTTCTTGGAAGGAGACATTCCATCATAAAAATGATTGACTAGCATCCATGTATCAAAGCCATGATGAGGGGCGGGAGCAACGATGGTCTCATATACCTCTCCCGACAACTGGTAGAACTGCTCATTATCTTAGGCTGCAAATGTTTCATCTGCCTCTTCCAGTTATTGGTCCTGTACCTTGAAGAATTTCTTCCAAAAGATTCCCTGCTCAGTTACACTTGATTCTGATAGTTCTGGCGTAGAATTAAGCGAATCTTGGCCTTATCTTTGAGGTTAACGGAAGGCTTTCAGCAATGACTCCATATCGGTTACACCCTCCTTGAAAGTTGTGCAAACTTCCTCCAAAATCCCGGATGTGTGTGTGTATGGATTTTTCATTTTCCATACCATGAAAAGTTGGAAGCGGGGCACGGATAAGGCCTCACGCTACCTCCTCGGCGGGGGGATAATGCGTAGGGAGTGCAGCTCACCCTTGGTGGGTGAATGTGATCCCTCATTGATCTGTAGGCATTGGGATCCCTTTGAACCCCATGTTAACTCTGCTGATCTTCGAGTGGGGGCTCCATCTGTTCAGTGTTTAGGCTCATTTCACAACCACCTTCACCATGGGACCTTTGGTTCTCTCTCTAATCTCTGCTGTAGTGTTCACATCCGGATTGCATATAGTCTATGAAAGCGACCTGAACCTGACACAAAACAATCTGAAGCTACCTAGCAATGTTACTGTTAGCTAAAAAAAAAATATTAAATTTGAGTATGGACAATATAAAAATTAAATCAACCTAGCAGTGAACTGCTAAGGGAAATAAAAGTAAATGTAAAAAGAGATTGGAATTCACCAACACTTGTGATGAGGATCACAAGTTCTTATTCTCACTTGCACTTAGGCACCATCGACAGCGCCATTTGATTCATGCCACGATGGGTGTATCGAATCAACAAAATTTATATCTAAATCCTACTTTGTAGTAGTCGACTCTTTGCGAGTATAGTGGCTTTCTGGTCGAACTTCGGGGATGGGTTTTCTTCATTCTGAAATGATTTTTTTAGATTCAAAAATGGTGAATCTCACTTTGGATTAAGGGGTTTTGTAAAAAGTGTGAGGTTGATGGTGTGCAAATTGAAAGCAATGTGATGTAAAATGGAGTAAACTATGAAAAAGAACTTCTTGAAGTCTTGGGTTACTAGGCTGGGTTGAAAGGGGTATACTGAGGTCCTCGGGTTCATTTCCTCGCGTTGGGGATGATGACATATAGTCATTTCCCAAATCGGATCTTCATTTAACTTTAAAAACTAACCTGGTGCATTTCCTTTTGATGGAAAGCATTTTCAACATTTATGTTCCTTAAGTGAGAATCAAACACCTTGACCCACCTATGAGGCTCATTACATCACAACTAATGGATGTCGGTGATCTAATGAAGTAGCATCACTTGAATCAAGGTTGCCAGAGTATTGGCTATGAGGATGTATCGAAGGGCTTTTAAACCTAAAGTTAAAGACATGAACATGAATGACAATAAATGCTTGCATTAAAACGAGGGAGAGCTAGGCTATTAGCCGCCTGCTTGAGGATGAAATTTAGTCAAGCATTCCTTGAGTTGTCATTCTCAAGGGAGTGTTTGGTTGCTAAGAAAGTGAGAGAAAAAGAGAGAGACAGCGGAGAATAAAAGCAATTTGTGTTTCTTCTATAAAATTGTCGGTTAGGTCGACTGATTATTAATGGTATATATAGCCTTGCGTGAAGTGAAAACCCGAAAATACCATGTTAAGGTTATTCTGACAAGGAGAAAAGAAAAATAATCAAAGCGGGTAGTTACGGGTGGCGGGAAAGCGAGAGGGTACATGCGGCATAAAAGTTTCGCGCATGCGCGAAATTTCCTGCAGCTACGCGAAATTTTGTGCATGCGTGAAAATTTCTGCAACTGTGCAAAATTTCGCGCATGCGCGAAATTTTCCTCCTGCACTTTAGGTCTTCTGCACTTCAAGCTTTTATGCACTTCAAGCTTTTCTACACTTCTTTTGGATTAGAAGGAGATTAACGAATCCTTTTTGCTACGACTGATTCGACAAAAAAATGGTATCAAGATCCAGCTAAAACTATAAAATAGCCCTGTGATGAGAAGTATAAAGGGACCTTAACGTGCCAATTGGGTTAATTTGAATTATTAGTACACAAAAGCACTCAAAACCTATAATAACTAGGGTTAATAACACTTTAAGGCATTAATCGAGTGGGTGTCTTAGAAATGGAGCTTAGAAGGAATGAGTTAATAAGTATGTAGCAGTCTACGGGCATATCCCAGCTTGATATAGAGGTAGAGATGAATAACTAAGCATCGATCTCACCATGTCTAGGAGAGTTCTATTTCCTTTACACGCTCCATTTTCTTTGAGGTGTTACAGAGTGACAGGTTGTGAAACTATCCTCTTGAGTTAAAGTAAAACTTAAACTCTCAGGATGGTATTCACCTCGGTCGAATCGAGTTGTTTGGTATGGACACTGGTGCTTTTACGCCTCGACCTTATATTCTCGAAATTTATCAAAAGTTTCAAACTTTTGGCGCATTAGGTAAACAAAACCATATCTTGAGTAGTCATCTGTAAAAGTGACAAAATACTCATACCCACCTTTGGCTTGAACACGCATTGGGCCGCATACATCAGTATGCACGGTCAATGAGTTTAGTTGTCGCGATATCCTTTGGCCTTGAAGAATTTATCTTGAATTATTACTTCAGCGGGATTCGTAGGTATAGGTTTGGAAATGCTAGAATTTAAAATCTTTTCGCAAACCATGTATCCTATTAGATTAATATGGCCCTGTCATGAAATACCAAAGGTAAGTTTCATTTGATATTTTCCTTTCTTGGCAAGGTGAATTATGTTCATTCAGCAATTCAATGGCATTTATATCGTAGGACAAGGGACTGAAATAAAGATTATTCACCAAAGATCCACGGAGCAAATAAGGTTACTTCTTGTGAGCGAGAATTAAAGCATCTTTGTCAGACCATGTTATTAAACAGCCCGACATAAACGGAATTCCTCTTGAAATGCGGAGCAAATAAACAATCTTCTAAACATAAAGTCTATTATTCTCGAAAAATAAAACAAGCTGGTCTGTATGGCCTTTACAGTGCTCCTGTTTGAGTTTCAAGTATCTTTGTCGCTTCTTGATAAACGCTATGTTTAAACCCTTTGCAAAGAGTAACAAACATGATTAGTGGCTCCTGAATACGTAACATCGAAATATACCTATGATTTTGGACTTGTTTAGGGCCATATTAAAAGCTAAATATGAATTTTTGGAAAATAAGCAGAGACCGAGATTAATAATAAAGCCAAGGGTAAATATGTAATTTACCACTTGAGGACCTAGTGGTCATAAAAGGGAAAGACTAGGGGTTAATATATGAAATGTTTAAAAAATGAAATACAAATAGAAGAAGTTGTAAGGATTAAAGGCAAATAGAAAGTTGGAATATAAATAAGAGAGAGAAATGGGGGACCAAAATGCAAAAATGAGAAAGTTAAAAGCAAAATGGGTTTAGCTTGGCCAAACATAGCCTTAAACATAGGATTTAAGACCAAAAATTGGTCTCATTTGGAGGAAAAAACAAAGCCGTGGGGAGAGAAGAGAGAAAGAGAGAAGAAGAAGAAGAGGAAAGACGAGAAAGAAGAAAGAGAAAAGAGGAAGAAGATGGAGAAGCAAAGGTATGGATTTATGGTATGGATTTCTATGATTTTTTTTTGGTATGGAAGTCTAGTTTTATTTTGGAAAAAGTAATAGTTCCATTTGTGGAACTTGTATGGAACTAACCTTGGGTATGAATTCATGTATGGATCATATGGAATTTGTATGATTATTGTACTTGAGCCTAGGGTTTTGCTAGGATTTCATCCTAAACCCGATAATTACGGAAAGTAAGGTGGATAAAACCTTAAAGTCTGAGAAGCACATGAAAACCTCTCTTTGAGGATGGATTCAAAGTTCAATGTCAAGTAATTGAGTTAAGGTTTAGAATAAACCCTAACTAATCTACATGTTAGGGTTATGTATGGGTTAGGATCTATATTATAGTGGGCTTGAGAGTAATTCATGATAGATTTTTGAAATAAGATAAGTAGTGAAAGAGGATTTGAGTAGAAAATAGATTACAAGATGCATAGTAAATGGTTTTGAGGTGTATATGAAGTATAGTTGAATTTGGTAAGAAAAAATGGAAAAAAGTCTGAAAAGCTGGCATTACGGAAGGAAATTCGAAACACATGTATTGAATGCATGTAGTGCCTGTTTTGTTTATTAGTTTTTATGTTTTAGTCATAACTTGCTCATTTAACATAGGTTGAGTGATTCAGTTTCTAGTTAAAATAGACTCAGAGAACTAAAACACATCCTCAGTCAGGTACCTTAAAATTATGCCTCTAAGTGGCGTAAATTCACTCAAAAGTGGGACGTATCACGAAGCAAGTGCAGCGGTTTTGATCATAGAGTAGTCCGGTTGTTGGACATAACTTGAGTTTGATTGCTTTCCGATTTGGGTGATTCCAGTTGGAGGAGAACCCTTAGCATCTTAGCTTTAAAGGAGTACAAAGAACCAGTGTCAAATATGGAGACTAGGCACTGGAAAATGAATATTACTAAATGTCCTTCATGTAAAATCGGTAAACCGACTAGTTGACATGAAAATGTCATGACTTTAGTTTGGATAATTCAATTGGAATGATTCCAATTTCTGAGTAAAGTAGATTCATAAAGGAATAATATATGAATGATGTGTGAATACATAGACATCATATTGTACAAGTATATGAAATGCCATATGGAATAGGCATGAAACATGAACATGAACACAGAATGTGATAAGTAGAACTTATATGAATCTTTGGGTTTGGTATGGATTCTTGTATGGAATTTAGTAGGATCCTTGGTTTATATAGAATATGTGTGGGTTTAGGATTTGCACCTTGGTATAGGTTCTTCCCTCTTTGATTTGTGGTTTGGTTTTGTGTATGGAACTTGGTATAGCTTTGCATGGACTTTGTTAGAGTTTAGTATGTGGTTTTGAGTATGAAATTAGAATTTATGTATGGTTTGTATGGATGGTTATGGGTTAGTGTGAATTTGTGGACTTTTATATGAAATCCCTCATTAAACTAAGATTTGAGGTGTTAGAGAGTGAAATTACTTGTTAGGAGTATGGAATCTTCCCCTTTGAGGATGGATTGTAGAATTTATATGGATATGGAAGTTTGGTTTATTCCTACTTTTGGGGTGATTTGGGGATTGATTGTAGGATGGTTTTATGACGTGTGTTTGGCATGTTTGATACAATCTTGAGCTTATAATAAGTCAGAAAATGACAAAGACGTGAATTCTTTCTTCTTGTGCGAAATGCTAACGAGTTCATGATTTTCTTCACGACTTACAACCATAACTCCTTCGTTAGGACTCCGTTTTGGGTGAATTAAGACTCTGTAAATCCCCTTTGGTCTAGAATCCATCCATATATAACTTGATACAATATTGAGCTTATAATAGATCCGAAAATGACAAAAGACGATGAAATAGCTGTAGCTGTAGCTATTGCGAGTCTTTGCAAGTTTGTGAGGTTTCTTCCACGACACAGCTTGCATAACTCCTTCATTTAGGACTCCGTTTGGGTGTTCTAGGACTCAAAAATCGACCCTTTGAGTCTAGAATCCCATCCATATATGGGTGAGCTTATAATACACCTGAAAATGACAAAATACAGTAGATTCTTGCTACGTAGGGTCTTCTGATTCTGTACGATTTTCTTCATAGCTTCATAACTCCTTCGTTAGGACTCCGTTTTGGTGTTCTTGGACTCTATGGAAAGCCCTTTGAGTCTAAAATCCATCCATATATAGATTGATATAATATTGATCTTATAATACACCTGAAAATGACAAAGATAGTAACTCTTCTTTGCGCTACTGCGAGTGCTACAAGTTCTGGATTTTCTTCATGGCTTGCAATTTGCATAACTCATTCATTAGGACTCGTTATGGGTATTCTTGGATTCGATGGAAAGCTCATCGAGGTCACAGAATCTAATACCATATGCTATTTAATGGCATTTGGTGCCCACATCTTGTCTGAAAATTGAATTGTTGTGCAAGTGTACTAATCGCTTGGTTAAAGTTAGTGGAATACATGGTAAGAAAGGATGTAGATATGAGCAAGAAATAGCATGTAGATTTGATAATAGTAAAGGAGTATAGACAAAAACTACTACAGGTATCAAAGGAAGGAGTCTATGTTCTGTACTCCTATGGGAATGGGACGGTCCCGATAAAACGAGAAAAACATCTGAAGTAGTAAAGATAACTATGGGTATAGGTCATAAGATATGATAATTAGATAAAATCTGTGAAGATATAAGTTAACAAGATATAAGATGTTACAAGTAGAGGACATGATATGAATATAAGAGTATATGATATGAATATATGATTGTCATACTAAACGAATAGATGGAACATGATAGGAACATGAATGAGTAAAAGCATACATGATAGAAATATAGAAAGTACATGAATAGCTAAATCATGATAGAAACGCATAAAGGATATGATGCATAAATGATATAAAGGGATATGAATAGATAAAGATATATATATATATGAATATATGAATATAAGAGTGCATAGATGCATTCATGATATATGATAGGATTACATATATGATACGAAATAAACTAAATGATAGAAAAGATATGAATATACGTATTGTAAATAAATATGAGAACAACGATGCGAAACTAAGAAATATGTGAAGTCACTAGAGGCAGGAAATAAATAATAGTGTATATCTAAATCGGCATACATGATAACAATAGTTATTCATGTAGATGAGATATGTACGAGAAATGTAATAAAATGGATTATGCATGGGAGCACAGTAGAGGGATAGATCGGCATATATTAGGGAAAATAATTACGCGGCATATTGATCGGTTGGCCTAGTTTGGGTCATTCGGCCTTCGGGCCTTATAGATGGTCATTGTCGCCTGATGATAATAGCGCCAGGCCTTATAGACCACTTGTTTCGCACGGTGATGCACAGTATAACCAGACCCTTATAATTTCCTTTATCCACTTCTAAGGTTCATGACATGAAACATGAAACATAAAGCGAAATGATTTGCATATGACATGTGAAAATCAGTATGATCGAGAAGCATACTTGCTGTGATGATAGGATTACATAACATGAGATTATACGATCGACATGATATATAAATGTATAAGAATGTAAATGATGAAAAGTTAATATGAATACGGTATATGGAAAGTGCACAGGGTACGGGTACACGAAAAGTATATGACAAGTACGATTGCATGAAAGGAAAGTAATATAGAAAGTACAACAGGAAAACAAATGCTATGAAAATAGTACATAGGCAATTACGCGAAGCGATTACATGAATACGGTATATGATAGCAGTACATGAAAATAGAGACATAACAAGCGAAAACATAGTATATAACCATGAAAGTAATATATGTATACAAATATGACATACACAGAATAGGATATGTAATATGAACCATTAGAAAGAGAATAGATCAAATGATAAGTACTAGAATAAGAAATAAATGATATGAAGGTTATATGTCAAGCGTCATGATAGAAGTGTGCGTTATATGAAAATGACAGATAAGTGTATTTGTTGAGGCAGTCATAGTTATTGGTTGTCCCTGTATATGTTCCCACTAAGCGTAAAGCAGCGGGTTTAATCAGGTGTTGGTACAAGCGAGAGAAAACAAGGATAGAGGGCGGGACATCCCACATGTGACCAGGCTGACTGGAGATAGGTGCTCACTTATGCTAGCCATGATCTGTATTTTGAATAATTATAAGCTTTGTTTATTGAGAAATAATGGGACTCGATGTATAGAACTATGAATACCACTATGGTGGGTATGTATAATGTATATGTAAAAGAATTTTTTTATTATTACGAAATTGTGCATATGAATGAAAGCAGTGCAAGTGTCGGCTACGAGAAAGAAAGGTTGAAGAGTCACAGTCCCGAAGTGTGACACCCTCGCTTGACACCCCATCGGGTGCCGGGTTGGGGGCGTCACAGAATCAATGATCCATTTATCATTAAAATTCTCCACTAAACAAGCCTCAACAACAAGTAAATCACCCATTACACGGCTTTTGGTGGCGCACGACGATGTTTCCAGTGTCCTTTAATCGCGCGGAAGCGCGCGCGCTTTCGGCTTCTTCCATTGCGTGCGATTTGGTAACTAGTATCGCACCTTCTTTTTCTTGTTCTTGTTTCGCCCCTTAGGTTTCCCCTTTGGGTTTAACGAACCCTTCGTAAAATTGATCTTTTGTTTGGCTCTTTGAGAGGCCCATTCGGCTCGAGTTAAATGCATCAATTGAGCTGAGTCGGATCCATCTTATACATATTATGGTGACTTTGAACTGATTGAAATGTTTAGGCAGTGATTGCAAGATGAGATCTATCTTCCTCTCCTTTTGAAGTTTTGCCCCCATCACTTCCGCTCGACTGATATGTGAAATCATTGTCAAACAATGATCCTTCACATGCCCACCAGTTATAAGTGTGTTAATCAAATCAGTAATAGCAGCTTGTCTCTTAGAAGCAATACTTTTAGCAAACATCCCTTCAAGAGTCTGGAGCATTTCTACTCCACTGTCGAGAGGTGTTATTTGCTGCCTCAAATGACCCTTGACTTAGCAAAGAATATAACACATCAAAGTGGAAGTGTTTGCACTCTCCCCGAGTCGCATATTCTATTTTTGTTATATCATTAGCACCCGGCAAAGGATAAATGGCTTAGGGTATCGGGACAAACCCAGTTTTCTCACAAATCGAGCGATGTATAAGTTCGTTTTCCAATCTTCAAAGTTATTTCCATCGATGGTTTGATTCAAAATCATAGCTAGAGGGTTGAAAAGATGCCATTTTACGAAAAAAAAAAATTTATACATCGTGCACACTAATATTAACTCTTATATCATCTGATAAACATATATTTAGTAAATCCAAAACAAAAATATATTTGTTGTTTATTGTAAAAAATAATTTAGTTTATAATAAACGCTCACGGTGATGAACATTTATAACAAAGCCCAAAACTTGATCATAAAATGAATAATATCGACTAGAGTCGGTCACGAAAAATTGGGTGGGGTCACTTATCGGATACTACATCCACGTCTTGCTAGATAGAACCTTCACCAGATAATACACTTTCATTTCAATCAATGTTCATATATTGTAATAATATTGAAGCCTCGTTGGGAGGTTAATGAGTGCTCGTGGTTTTGAATCCTTGTTTTATTTTAAAATTCTCTTAATCTCCCAGAGTTGTCGGTGGTGGACCGGTCCAATCTAATTAAGATTTTAAAATTATTTGGGGTCCAAATCCAATAAAACCGTCATGATTATCAGGTGAGACTTCACATGACCATCTTATTATTTGGACCCACAAAATTAAAGGATTTTTATAATTATATTTATCTAGATTTTAAAAAAATCAAAATTTAATTATGCACATATATATCATTGATGCAAAGATAATATGGCACCACCTAGTCTATATGTCATGTTATCACAACTAAAGCATCATTACCAAATATAATTTAATCATCCATGAATAAAAATAATAATATATGAATAAATATAAAGCCTCGATCCATGGTTTTCCTAGGAAAGGAAAAAAAAAACCACTAATGATAACACTTAAGCCTTGTTATTAATCTCGTCCGGCAGTGTGCCGTCCATTTGGGTTGATTTACGGGCTTGGAGGCCCCGAGTGAAGAGATTTGAGTTAAAACGAAAACTCTAAACACACGACGAAACCCTAGCTAGTGAAAACCATCATCGTGTCGCGCCACGAACCAAGCCACCCATAGGCGCGACATGCAGGAGGAAGTGCCGTGTTTCACTTGAAAACCCTCTCGCGCGCTCATGCAAGCTTTAGTGGAGGGCGTGAAACCTGCCTTGTGTGGGAGCGTCCGGCGGTGGTTCGGCGAAAATGTCCAGCGTCGTCTCCCTCCTTGCTCTTAACCGGTGGTGGTTGTCATTTGGATGCAGCTAGCCTCATGCCTTAAGCAGTCTCGCGTGTACATTGTTCTTCGCGGGTTCTTCTTCATCTTCGCTTCTATTCTTCATTAGTCTTCAAAATTTTACAAAAATAATCTTATACCCTAATAAAAGGGTATGCAAAAGTGCAGATGATGGAGAAAATAAATCAGAAGAAACCACAATCTTATGATTAACCTTGTTACAATAGATGAAATACATAGAAAACTCTACCATGGATTGAAGGGTAGAAGCCACGATTATTCGAGTAACCATCCATAAAAAAATCATATTAAACATGCAAACATGCGAATCAACAAATATAGAAAACCTAGGTGTCATATTGCTAATCAAACACCAAAATACATGAAATTGTTTAGATCAAATTGAAAATTTAATCACACGAAGGCTCTGATACCAATTGTAGGAATAATCAGCGGAAACAAGAATCATTATGTGATTTAGAATATTCAATTTAATTACTAAACTAATATAACCAGTCAAATCGTACCTTGTGGATTTGCAAAGAAGTATCCACACAAGAACCGCAAATCTTCCAAACTATCCTTGAGGTGATGGAGCAGCGTGTGGGCGCTTGAATCACTAAGAAATAATTTCTTTTCTTTGACTATTCTCTAAAACTAATTCGAGATCAGTTGATTCGAGAGTTGTGTATATTTCTACATTTATAGAGTCTGAACCCTAGAATACTTAATAGTCATTTGGGCCTCCACACCTTAGGACCCCGAGTCTATGTGAACCCATTTTGTGTTTCTAAATAGCATGGACACGTAAATCAAAAAATCAACATGCCCACCGAGTCAGATCTAGATTAGGCGGGACCGCCAAGACTCTGCTGGGTGTGCAGTATGATGTGATATTTAATGGGTGAAAATTATTTTATTCTTTCAGTCTCACCTCTTGATCATCTTCTCGTGATGATGCAATTATAGTCTCACCTCACGCCGACTGGGTGATCAGCTCGGACATGAGTCGACACAGGTCTGTTCTCTTCTTTGTTGCTGAGTCATCATGTCATTCATGATACCATTCACGGGGTCCAGGTTTTCTCTCAATTATTCTTCCCAACTTTGGGTTAGGGTTTCTAGTTATTTGTTACAATTTTGGGCCTAGAGATTGGGATACTGGGGGTGTGTTTGGTTTGAATTACTGTTCTAATTTTTTTGTTCTCCATTGTCCTACATTTGGTTTCGAGGAAAATGGAGGAAAAAGAAAAAGTAAAGGAGAGTTGATTACGGTTTTAACTAGTGTCTGCTAAGTTTGCTCAGTTTTGAAATTTTGATCATTTTAAATTTCTTGGACTTTCTCCGCAGCAGTGAAAAACTATGAATCTGGATCAGTCATTGTCCTCTGTTTGTGTTTTTCTCTTTTCTGAATCTTTCTGGTGGTAGTTTGTTTAAATTGCACAATACTTTGCAAATTTTATTGAATGGCAATATGGCATCTAATTGGTGAATTGGTTCTACGGTTGTTTTGTTTGTAGTATTCTTATTATTAGCAATTTATCATCCTTCCCATGATTTAAATCTAAGTCTTGGAACATCAAGACTCCAATCATGGTCTTTCCGTGGGGAGGGCAAAAATCTCTACACCACATGCGAGTGGAACAATGGCATGGGTTCGGTTGATTATATGCAAGTGGTTGTGTATACTTTTATTTTATTTTTGTTTTGTTTTGTTTGTTTGTTTGTTTGTTTCTTTTGAAATATTTAGTCGGAATCGGTGGCGAAAGGTGCGTCTCATTGATGTGGCGATGATGCTTTAACAAATTGCGAAGAATGATGTTAATTTGTTTTGAAATATTGGAGCATATCTTCAACATGGGGATCGGGTGTGTGGGATTGAGCGGTTTATTTCATCTTTGTTTGATACTCTAAAATAAAAGTGGTTGAGTATGGTCCTTGGTTTAAGTATAAAATTGTTTCTTGTACGTGGTTTTAGATTTTGTGTTTTTACGTTCTCCTCTGAAAACTAATTTTGTGCTTTACCCTTTCTCTTTGACTTCTTTCAAGTGACCTTTTCAATGTATCTTCTTTGTTTGCAAGCTCTCTCTTTTTCTAATTTTGTGTTTTAGATTTTTTTTTTCAAAGTTAATTTATAGTGAAGGAAGAATGAAAGTATCGCATGGATTAATTGTGATTTTTGCGGTTTCTTTATGGATTATTTTGTGATTTAATTAGAAAGGATCATTTTAGACTTTTTAGTGTGATTGTTCCTTTGGAGGTTTTGATTTTCAGGTTGCATTTGGATTTCAAAACTCGGAATTCGTTTAAATACAAGCCATAGCCAGAACCTCTTTCCATATTCAGTCTTTATTGTTCTTTGTTATATTTTTAACTTTTTATATGATGTGCCTAAAAACATTTATGGTAGTGAAAAAAGAAAAAAAGAAAGCGAATAGAGGAGATAGTAGAATCACAAAGGGCTATTGACAAATTTGTTCTTAAAAGTGAAGAACCTTCTAAAAGATTGAGTGTAGACAATCTTGAACAATCTAATGAAAATTTAAATGATGAAAAATCATATCCAATGAAAACTCTATTAATTTGAATGATCATGATAATGTGACAAATCATATCAATGAGGATAATACTTATTTGAATGAACATGATAATGTACCAAATGCATATTGAAGTTGTAGGTATTGATGAACACATAGTCCCTCGTTTGGATATTTATGATCTAGAGTGGGGAAATCTCAACAATAAAGATAAGGATATTTAGTTGAAAAAGGGCCTACATAAGAGAATTAAATCTTGAGTTTCCTTTAGTTAATAAATCTAGGCATTTTTCATATACTTATTATTCTAGAAAGATGAGTAACGGAGGAGATTACGAGATAGAAAATGGTTGGTTTTACTCTAAACATGTGATTAAAATTATATTGCTTTGTTGCAAATTGTTCACAACTGAAACAACAAAAGTTTTTTAGCAAATGATAGTTGAATGATTAGGAAACATCTTGGTAGAGGGCTTCGAACAACATGAGAATAGTATTGAGCATATGATTACATGAATACTTGGATTGAACTAAAGTAAGATTAAAACATAGTAAAGAGCAATTGATAAAGATTTGCGGCAAGGATTTTCAAAGGAGAAAGAGCGTTAGGCGAGTTTTAATAAGAATAATTTAATTTGTAAAATGTCTAGCTAAAAATAATTTAGCTTTAGAGGATCAGCGAAGAGCTTTATCGAGGATAGTAATGGTAATTTTGGGGTTGGTGGAAATGATTACAGAATTTGATTTGATAATGCAAGATCATGTTAGACGTATCCAAAAT